>OVBI01000311.1:898-91622 GCA_900406495.1 Sisymbrium altissimum | reverse complement strand
ATTTTTTAAAAAAAAAAAAAAAAAAAATTATGAATATATGAAAGCTTTCTTTTGTTCACTGAATTGGTCTTCTTTTGGTTTCCTGATCCTCCAACAAAACCATAAAACGCTATAGTTTGTTTTCCTTGAATATCTTATTAAGAAGACAAAGACAAGTGCTATATGTTTATATATAATTTAAATAACTGATCGTTAACAAATCTTTATGAATGGTTCTCGCGCTCGGAAAAAGGTTATGTGCAGTATAGTTGTTGATTACTCCTATGGGGCTAAGGTTCTACAGTGATAATAGCATTTTTAAAAATCGAATCATAACTATCACCTATGTTTAAATAAAACGCATACTCTTACTCACAAATTGTGGATCAATAAAGTTGGTTCGCTTGATTGATAGAATTTCATAATAATACGACTAACAAAATAGAGATTCAATGATTTCATACAAATATTTGTATTTACGTTACATAATTCTATTTTTTATTACATTTTAAAATAGTTTTTATATTGTTGTTAAGATTATCAAAACATTTGGAGAAGTGGTGGCCAAACATGAATAACTTTTTTCATTTGCGCTTGCGTTTGCAATTTTCAAAAAATGTTTGCAAAATCATTAGAATACCGAAATGTTTTATGGTCGATACTCATATAATAACCTTGTATGAAAATGTAACATCACATACAAACACATGACACAGGTTAATAAACTTGGGACCTAGATTGTAAACTTAAGTAAGACCTTAAAATTTAGTCTAATAACTTGTAAGACCCAGGATACGATTGTTTGTTTGGATTTACGTTTACATTCAGTGTGTGTATATATAATTTCCCAATAAAATGGAATTCACAACTTAAAGGATCTTTATCAAATCTTCATTTGTGTTTGCACTTTACACTTTGCAAATTTTGTATATGTAAAACTGTTTTTCTTCTCGCATGTATAACACATATATGTAAACGCTACGTTTAGAACAATCGAGACCTACAAGGCTACAACAACGAAACACTATATAAATCTGGAATGTATTGTGCAACTTGAGAAGAGAAAGTTGAAAAGAAAAGTTATATGTAGTGAATATTATGAACATGTTGAGCTAAAGTCTAATAGGCTAAAACACATTCATTAATAGACACACTTAGATGTTTTCTTCCCCTATATAGATAGCTAATTTATTTTCTTACCCTAAATAGTAACTAGACAACTTTATATAGGTAAAAGCTTACGTTGAAGATTTGCTTGGAGGATTCTTTGCATTAATTAACCAAAACTAAATGAAAATAAAAAGAAGAAGAATTAACTACTATATTCCTTTGGTGATGGTGGAGCTCATAGGGTCTACAATACAAGCTATATAATAGGCAATAGGAAAATTAATTTAAACTTTAAAAGGAAAATTAAATTTGAACTTTAAAAGGAAAATTGGAGGAGCAAGAAGACATATAGTTTTCTGAAACGAAAGAAAGAAAATAACACATCACTGCAGAAAAAAGGTATCTCTCTCTATAATAATTGAAGACAATAGAAACCCAATGTCAACGAACTAGCCAATGAGCCCAACTCCACAATCACCACCTCGACGTTCTATATTGGGACCATTTCTCTCTTTCTCTCTCTTTTTATAACTCGAAATTGGGATATCTAATTATATATCATCGTGTAATGCTAATGGATCCTAGATGGTAAGTTTGGCATTTCGACTTAATATTCGGTTTATGCCATAACGTTACATTTGAAAATTGACAAAAAAAAAAAGATTGAAAAATTGAGATTCATGTATCACATAAAGTAATGATTAAATACGTTTGTGGAGTCTAACCTTATTTTTTGCGGCAATGGTGGTGGCTTAATATCACATTGTGCGCATCATGATGCCATTTAAACAGTCTTAATGCCCCAACTATCTTCTCATTGCAATCTTCACGGCGATTTACCTGTGAAATTATTAGAAAAGATTGTAAATGAAAACTTTTGAGTGGAAAGTGACACTACAATGAGACCTGCAAAAACTCGACAAGGCCTAAATAAACAACTAAAAAGAATTCACCCACACAACAATAAACCTTTACAAAGAAAAAAAAACAACAGCTTAGTGCCATTAAATTGATAGAATGTTCAATAATGTTGCTGTACGGAAAGGGACTCACTTGGGGTCTACTGAAATTCATGCGGTTCTTGATAATGGCATTGATTCTCTAGAACAAGAAATAGGAGATACATACATCATTCTTATTAACCGGGAAAAGCTCGATTTATTTCATGATACTGACCGGTTAAGTGTAGCATGAAGAGAGGGAGTTTGTTAGTTCCGCTAGACTAAGATGCTCTGTTATGCTTATGTCTAAATAGAGAAGAAAAAGTATCAATCTCACAGGGGACGAAAAAGGTTTCTTCTGTGTATTTTTCCACTACAGCGACTAAGGTATTGTGAGCTACGATTGAAAAAAAAAGGTGAATTAGGCAATGCCCCCAATAATTGGGACAGTGTAATCATGAAAATATAAAAGAAACAATAAAGCAAATAGAAAATAGAATGTAACACTGCACCATGAAAAAAGAGAAGCAAATAAAAGGAGTAATAATGCTTAGACCACTGGTTTTCATTGCACACAAAGTCACATAAGACAGATACACGACGAAGGGTAGTTATTCACTGCAAATCTATTGACATAATTGGTCACTGTAAACTTTTTGCTTCATAGACTCGTTGAGTCATTATATCCTACGACTATATTTGTTGGATGCCACTTGATATATTACTAAAAAGAAAGTTTAAAAGATAAAAGATGAACCTATCAGATCAGTGTACAACACTCCTGTTCAAGTGAGCAACAAAATCAATACCTTTTATTTTTATTTATTTATTCACGGTGCCTCCTTTGTTCAAACTGTCACTCGACTGCCCACATTACAATCTTCTTCAGCCTTTGCTTCCGACTGTGATGCAAGGCCCCTACATCTTTCAATCACACAACAAAAAGAACATGACGTATACGATTACAAGGCACAACACATTACCCACAAGTCAACACTATACATATATCTTTATTGCAAGTACCACACTGGTATTTATTTTCCCAATTTATGTTTCTTTGAACTGTCCTTTTTTTAATGATAATTCTGAGCAAATAGCATAGAGAAGGTCTAATTACTCGTGAAGGAAAATCATGACAAGGTCTTACTTGGTATGTCAGGACCACCAATAAGAACAGAAGACTAGAATCTTTTATATGCCCACTTCAATGTGTCATGCTGAAACTTATGGCGAGAGAAGGTACACATGAATAGCATCGATCACGTTATGATGGAAACAAGAATATTATTTTCTCCTACGAATCTGGAACAAGGAATTCTTGGTTACATTGTGTATATCAGACAGCTCTGCATCCATCCTGCAAGGAATAATAACCAGTGTTGATGTCTGGTCCTAAGATAACGTAGTTCCAAGCTAAATAGTCAAACTCAAATGCTTTAATAACTGACAAGATAAACTGATGCAAAAATGGTCCAATAAGCATGATCCAATGAGGTCACTAGACTAATTGTAGAGGGTGGTGGGCAAGATTCTCTTCCCTCAAAGTGAGCTCAAGTACCATGAGACCCAAGTAGGGGCCCTACTGTACACGCTCAGAGAGTAAGCGTAGCCAAGAGACAAAATAATAACAATAAGAAAAGAGAAAGACTATGCAGTAAAACAAATGTTTTTTACCTTTTATGCAGGAAATCTTGGCAGGGTGAGAATGCAAGTACCGGGGATGTGAATTATTGACCTAACATAGGGAAAAAAAAGGTTGGGTAATAGGAGTTAGAAATACCTTTTTAGTAACTTTCATCTAATAAAATATATGCAAAACAAAGTTAAAGGTCACAGAGATATCTTAATTTACAACTAGAGACAAAAAAAGTAATGGCAATACAGCTATATAGTGAACAGAGAACACAAGTTATATGACTGTACCGCCCAAAATCTTTCCTTTAAATTCCCTTCTCTACCTCATTTTTTTCCTGAGAGTGCTCTAAACCTCAAGTTTACCTCTGCTTCCCCCATACCATCCCGCCTCTCAGTCTTTCCAATTTCTCTCAAGAAAGTAAAAATGGGATCAACCTCATCCTTACGGTTCCGTAGACGAGACAACAAGACTTTCCTCAGAATCTTCACGATCTTGGTTCTAAGCTGTATACCAGGTAGAACCAATCTTTGTTCCAATCATTCTGTTAGTACCCCAATAGATTTACCTCCTTCGAATCCTTCAGATATTCGTTCCTCATTAGATTCGCTCGATTTGGAGGGTTACATAAGCTTCGATGATGTCCACAATGCGTCCAAGGACTTTGGCAACAGATACCAGTTACCACCTTTGGCTATTCTACATCCGAAGTCAGTTTCTGATATTTCAACAATGATGAGGCATGTAGTACATCTGGGCTCCACCTCAAATCTTACAGTAGCAGCCAGAGGCCATGGTCACTCGCTTCAAGGACAATCTCTAGCTCATCAAGGTGTTGTCATCAACATGGAGTCACTTCGCAGTCCTGATATCAAGATTTATAGGGGGAAACAACCGTATGTCGATGTCTCAGGTGGTGAAATATGGATCAACATTCTACGGGAGACTCTAAAATACGGTCTTTCACCAAAATCCTGGACAGACTACCTTCATCTGACTGTTGGAGGTACTCTATCCAACGCTGGAATCAGTGGTCAAGCGTTCAAGCATGGACCCCAAATCAACAACGTCTACCAGCTTGAGGTTGTCACAGGTACTTCATTATGCTATATATCTCTAAGGTAGTCTTACAATTATATGCACCTGTAAAGTATATGCATCTCTTCATGAGCGAAAATACTGAACAGTTAAATAGGTTTTGACACTAAAATAAGAGTGTGTAGTCGCCAATGTGTAAACATGCAAGGCATACTTGTAACTTGCAGCAAAAAAAGATTAGATAAATAATATATTTCACATATTGAATCAGGGAAAGGGGAAGTCGTGACCTGTTCTGAGAAGCGGAATTCTGAACTTTTCCACAGTGTTCTTGGGGGACTTGGACAGTTTGGCATAATCACCCGGGCACGTATATCTCTTGGACCAGCACCGCTTATGGTAAAGTTCCATCTCGAGCATGGCTAGTGGTATATGATTGTAAGCACTAGTTTCCTGACACAATGAAATGATTTTTAAATAGGTTAAATGGATCAGGGTACTCTATTCAGACTTCTCTGCGTTTTCAAGGGACCAAGAACATTTGATTTCGAAGAAGAATGCTTTCGACTACGTGGAAGGATTTGTGACAATCAATCGAAAAGACCTCCTTAATAATTGGATGTCATCATTCAGTCCCAATGATTCCACAGCGGCAAGCCGATTCAAGTCAGATGGCAAAACTCTGTATTGTCTAGAAGTGGTGAAATATTTCAACCCAGAAGAAGCTAACTCTATGAATCAGGTGAGATGTGGAAGCAATATATCATCAGATGAGACAACCACTATGCTCTCTAGATCAAACCCATTGGTTTTTAACATAGCAGGAATGGTTTCACTGCAGGAAACCGAGAAGCTACTTTCAGAGTTGAGTTATATTCCATCCACTTTGTTCTCATCTGTAGTGCCGTATATTGAGTTTCTGGATCGCGTGCATATTGCGGAGACAAAACTGAGAGCTAAGGGTTTATGGGAGGTTCCACATCCTTGGCTGAATCTACTGATTCCCAAGAGCCGCATATTTACATTTGCTACAGAAGTTTTCAACAACATCCTCACAAGCAACAACAACGGACCTATCCTCATCTATTCAGTCAATCAATCTAAGTAAGTGAGCAAAATGGCAAAAACAACGTTTGATTCTGAAAAATAGAAGTACTAACCATATTCCAACACTTTTTATGTTGTTGCAGATGGAACAAACACACATCTTTGATCACTCCAAATGAAGATATCTTCTATCTCGTGGCCTTTCTCCCCTCCGCAGTGCCAAATCCCTCAGGGAGAAATGATTTGGAGTACCTTCTGAAGCAAAACCAAAGAGTTCTTAACTTCTGTGCAGAAGCAAACATCAACGTGAAACAATATTTGCCTCATTACGAGACTCAGAAAGAGTGGAAATCACACTTTGGAAACAGATGGGAAACATTTGCAAAGAGGAAAAATAAGTACGACCCTCTGGCGATTCTAGCACCTGGTCAGAGAATCTTCCAAAAGGCAACACAAGTATCTCCCATCCAACTTCTCTAAGCCACAAGGGCAACAACGCAACATACAGTCCTCAAAGGCACCACCAGTAGAGGTATCATGCTGCCAAAACCTAGAACTGTAAATTGCACAACGTAAACGTTTCCCGTGTTCATTGTAACGGCTCAGCTAGGCAGCAAGCAAGAGAGTGAAAATCATTTTTTGTTTTCTTTTGGAACACAAAACAAATTTTACAGTGAAACATATTGGGAAACTGTATAGGAGCCACTAAAGCCTACAACAATGTCATTTACATTTGTCATTATAGCAGAGGGAATAGATGGTCCAAAAACTCAAACTTGCTACAACATATCCTAATGTCAGAAAATAGACAATAGCTCAAAAAAATATATATCGAAATCAGAACTCAAGGACTCTCGGTGCGAAGAGATTTACCTTGGAGACCTAAACCAATCAATATGGAAAACCGAATCGATCTCCGATTCACACAATTGGGTTCACGAGAGGTCGAAAAAGAAAAAGCTTTGTGCTTTGTCTTCAAAATTTGTGTGATTTCAAATTTCACTTGGTTTGTCACACGACTCACGAGCGAACTAATACACACACATTGACACGTGTGCGTATATAAGTATGTATAATAATTTATAATTTATATTTTTTTAAATTTCTTTTATTAATTCCCAGGGCGGTCAGGCGAAGAAGAAGAGACGCTCCTGTTAATGGCGAAGCAAGTTTGGTAATAAGCAATCCCCCCCCAACAACAAAAAAAAACCCTAACTGTAAGAGACACTCTCTCTACACATTCATTCACCTACTTCAACCTCAGCACGCAAGGAGATTCTTTTTCTCTGAGAGATTCCTTTCTAAAGCCCTAAACTTTTCGATTTTTTGGTTTTGATAAAAGTATCGAATATATTTGGGGAATGTCTCCGCCGGCAGTAGAGATTGGGTCTCCGGTTGAAACAATCCCTTCTTTCATGAACCCCACCGAGAAAGTTTCTGCATTTTTCCCGGAGAGTGTTCGTTCTCACGATCAACCAAGCATGGACCCTCCTGGGACAGGGAATGGAATCCAGTTCGGGTTTGGAGCTGGTTCAGGTCAGAAGACCAAGAGTAGACAAAAGCCGAGGCTTGTCAAACTGAGGAAGAACGGTAGGAAGGTCAAAGGAGCCTCTTTTCCTGGCGAGATCCTTTCGGGTTTCAATCCATTTGCGCCGCCTTGTCAAGGTGATTTTTTTTATTTTCTTATAATGATCCATTTGTTGATACTCTGTAGCTGATTGGTTTTTGTGTGTTTGTAGTTTCTGTAGGGAGTCTCCATACGAACAGTGTGAATGATAGAAATGGTGGCGAGTCACCTGTTGATAAGTCTTTTGTTTTTGGGGCTAATGAGAAGGGTTCTGGTGAAAAAGCTACTAGTCCAGGTAATGCCCCAGTATCTGATGAGGAGGAATTTAGCACGCCTATTGGTGACTTTGTCTTTGGTTCGAAATTCACGAAAGAGCATTCAGATGATGGAAAGGTAGATAATGATCATCCGGAAAACATCAGAACGCGTACTGAAAGAAGATCGTGTGATGTGGAAAACGGACTTGGGGTTGAAAATGGAAGTGAGTCTTGTTCTGATAATCGTAGAAAGGCTGACAGTGTGCTAAATGCTGATGGTAAAACTAGAGATGATTCTGAAGTGAACCTGCATGCTGAGATGAGGAAGCTTGATATCAATGGTGGCAACGGCTATGGGGGAGTAAGAGAATCCAGTAACGCACCTACATTTGTATTTGGTAGCTCTGGAAAAGCTGATGCGGAATATAAAGGCGCGGCAACATCAGGGCCGTGCTCTTTCAGTTCCAATGGTTTCTGCCAAAGTAATAACGCAGCGGATAAAAGAGCCACTTTTCATTCCGGTACCACCAACATAAACAACTTAAAAAGCACTACCTTTGGTACAAGAACATCCTTTGACGATTTCAAAGTACCCATGTGTGATCCTTCTTTGCTTAAGAACAGTCTATTTCCAGAAATGGGCAGAAGTCCGGTACATGTGAGAAGAAAACGTTCATCCAAGGACCAGAGATCAAAGAAAGTCAAGGATAAAACGAAGCAGCATGAGCCGAATCTATGCAACGATCATCATGTTTCTGAGGGAATTGAGTCCCAAGAAAAACACAGTTCCCCTGGATATTCCTCACCCATGGATTTTTCTCCTTATGAAGGTGAGAAATCCAGCAATCAATTTCCAACAGAAACTCCTCTGACATCAATTGACCCCTCGCATTCGAGAGAACATGTAAATTTCCGCTCTACCAATGACTTTAAGGTTGCCTCAGCCAGGGATCCATCTGTCTGCACGGCAGAGAATCGTGGAAGTAGTCTCATGCCGGAATTTTCGTTCTCAGCGTCCACCTCTCAGGGAGAAATATCAAATAAAAAGCTTCAAGCTGTAAAGAAATATAGGAGGAAAATTAGTAACGTTTTTCCGAAAAAGAATCTTAACACTACCATGCGAAACAATCAAGAGAATCAACCTGTGAATACAGGTCAAGCCAAACAGGTGTCAGGCTTTACATCTATGATGCCTGGTGAATGTGAGGTTTGGCGACTAAGGTATTATATTCTAAATCTAGAGCTTCAGCATTGGCGCCTTTTGAATACTTACTTGTGTTTCCGAGAATTGAGAGAATTAATGTTTTGTTTCAGGGGAAATCAATCCTACAAAAATGGTGATATGTGTAAAGCCGAGGAATGCTATACGCATGGTATCAATTCCTCGTCGTCAAGTGATATCTCAGAAAACTCTGTAAAGCCTCTTGCGCTTTGCTATGGCAACCGCGCAGCAGCAAGGATTTCTCTTGGAAGATTGCGGGAGGCTATAAGTGACTGTGACATGGCTGCTTCACTTGATCCAACCTACAATAAAGCGTATATGAGAGCTGCAAAGTAAGTTTACGGCGTACTTTTCCCACATAGTTGTTTGATCGTATGAATCATATCCGTTGAATA
The DNA here is from genome assembly GCA_900406495.1 of Sisymbrium altissimum. Lineage (NCBI taxonomy): Eukaryota > Viridiplantae > Streptophyta > Magnoliopsida > Brassicales > Brassicaceae > Sisymbrium > Sisymbrium altissimum. The sequence goes on along the minus strand of OVBI01000311.1, from coordinate 82,433 downwards.
AAGGAACTTAGATCATATATAGAAATTAGTGTATCGCCTTGAGTCAGTTTGTCTTAGTTGCTGAAGCTTTATAACTTCAGTGGGAAGGAAGGTATTCAGTCCTGTTTTACAAGTGTCTTCATGTCCTTCCTGACACCAGCTAAGGTCTTAGATCTATTTTTTTTTTAAATGGCCTTAAGTGTATATCCTAGCAAATACAATCGCACTCTATATATAGTAAATTCAACGATATGTTCTATAATGAAATGTGATGTATTCATATTTTCTTTTATGTTTGCTTTCAGTTGTCATCTTGTGCTAGGGGAACTTGGATCAGCAGTGCAGTATTTTAATAAATGCATGGAATCCGCCTCTAGCGTCTGCTTGGATCGACGAACTATTATAGAATCAGCTGAAGGTTTACAACAGGCTCAAGTATGTATTCTCTCCTTAGCTAGATCACTGTTCTACCATTGTTCAATCAATATAATTTTATACTTTATCAGTTCGTACACGGTAGAATTCTTCAGATGGTTATTCGTCCATCCAAAAATGTGCTGAATCATCACAGAGGTCTGTTAATTTCTAATTGAACCCGTTTTTCTTTTACTTACCGGCAGAGGGTAGCTGACTATACAAGCTCTGCATCCATATTTTTGGAGAAGAGAACACCGGATGGCGCATCTGACGCATTGGTTCCAATTGGCAATGCCTTGTCGATTAGTTCATGCTCAGAGAAACTGCTTCAAATGAAGGCGGAGGCCCTATTAATGGTACGTCGTCTTTCCTTTTCAGTTCTCATCGTCTTTCCCTTTCAGTTCTGAGATATTGAATTTTGCTGTCACTGAGCACGAGCTTCCATGTAAATTTTTCAGATCCGAAATTATAAAGAGGTGATCGAGCTTTGTGAGAAAACTCTTCAGACGGCTGAGAGGAATTCTGTTTCAGCAGGGCCTGATGGCATTAAAAATGTGGATGGCATAGGGTCTAAGCATCAATTAGTTTGGAGATGGAACATGATTTCCAAGTCGCACTTCTACTTGGGAAACCTTGAAATGGCCCTTGATACATTAGAAAAGTTACAGCAAATGGGATCTAGCCGCAATGAGTAATCACTTTGTCTATGCTGTGTAATAATGAACTTATGGGTATGCGTGTTTTAACTTTATCTGTGAGCCTTGCTGAAAATCTATGTTTTGCTCGCTAGGAATCAGGAAGAGTGCCGTGACTCACCAGCTTCTTTAGTGGCCACCATTTCTGAACTTTTACGTTACAAGGTATGCTCTATAATGGAACTAAGGGATTCTTCATATTCTGTGTGGTATAATGTTGTCTTTAACGTCAAAATTTTTGATACCATCCTTCATCAAGCTTCCATGCTGAATAAAACTGATATATATGTATATATTTTTGCGGTGGTTACATTTACCAGAGTTATTGTGCTTGTGATTTCAGAACGCAGGTAATGAAGCTGTTCGGGCAGGAAAGTACATGGAAGCAGTGGAGCAGTATACTGCTGCACTATCAAGAAATGTTGACTCACGCCCTTTTGCAGCAATTTGTTTTTGCAATCGTGCGGCTGCTAATCAGGCCTTAGTCCAGATTGCCGATGCAATTGCCGACTGTAGTCTTGCCATGGCTCTTGATGAAAACTACACCAAGGTATATCGTACTGTTTTGCTTTTAACTCGTGAGCATGCACAGATGATCCTTTCTCTGAGCTAAAACAGAATCCTTATGAACTTTTTTATTGGAATAAGTTTTTTTAACCTTACTGTATTTCCGTTTTCAGGCAGTTTCCAGGAGAGCCACACTACATGAGATGATTAGAGATTATGATCAGGCCGCTAGTGATCTCCAGAGGCTTATCAGCATTCTCGTAAAGCAAAATGGTGAGAAGACAAAAACGTCAGAGACATCTGCTGATCGTTCAAGCAGCAGGAAAGAACTAAAGCAGGCCCGTCAACGGTTGTCTGTGATGGAAGAAAAATCTAAAGAGGGCATTGCTTTGGATTTCTTCCTCATCATGTATGCTCACTTTTTCGCAGTCAGTTATACAATTCATGTTATTGGAGTCAAAGCTAGGAATTATTCATTTCATTCCAATATAATTTTATGCTGATATTCATGCTAGCTTCTATGTTCGTTTTGCTAATTTGCAGGGGGGTGAAGGCATCTGACACTGCTGCTGATATCAAAAAGGCATACCGGAAAGCTGCTCTTAGACATCACCCAGACAAAGTAAGCTGTGTTTTACTTGATGAAAATGTTGGAAAACAGTATTTTACATGTGCTGATATTTCCTCTTTGATGTATATTAAGGCTGCACAGATTCTTGTCAGAAGCGAAAGCGAAGGACCATGGTTGAAGGAGATATTAGAAGAGGTTCACAAGGGTGCAGATAGGCTCTTTAAAATGATTGGAGAGGCATATTCAGTTCTTTCTGACCCAACTAAGGTTTGCTTTCTCTCAGCAAGGCAACTTTCGCGTTTTCTGCTGATAGACCTTCGATTCCTGTTTGTCCCTCTGTGAACACTTACCAGGAATAGAGTATCCCAAGACTTTCTGCGTATGAAACGTTACTGATCATGTTTTTGTTTCAACAGAGGTCGGACTACGAACTTGAGGAAGAAATTAGGAAAGCGAGGGCAGCTAGAGAAAGCTACAGAAGCAGAAAGGCTGCCGAAGCAAGCACCTCTCCATTTGAGACAAGTCCAAGCAGGCGATACTGGAGGCACAGCGAGAGGACATATAGAAACGCGCCTTCTTGGTGGTAGAATGCTAATTTTTTTTGGTGGCACAAGAGATATAGGAATCCATTGGGTTCCCCCCAGTTGAGATATTCCAGAGCTGATGAAGTGTAAAGGTCTGCTACAAATCAATACAGCAACTGAGACCAGCTTGCATGCACGGGAGAGAGAATTCTTTGTTCCATTTTTGAAAAGGGAAAGATATGTAGCTGAACAAATGTTTGTTTACTTTTACGGATTGTACCATTTGTAACATTAAAAATATATCAAAGAAATGAAAAAGATATCTGATTTGGGGTACCACATCCAAAAGATTAAAGGTGTCTGAACCGCTCAGAAGTCTCGCTGAAACTCAAGTTTTGTTCATTAATGGGTTATATTAAAGCTCACAGAATCAAACATGTAAGCTTACGAGCCATATCCCATTACCATCACAAGGCTGGGATCTCAAGCAAAATTTTGATAATTGAAAATAATCCCGTTCATAGATGAACTTGTAAGATGGACAAGAAGAATTTTCTGAAACTACAATCAATTCAGAGCAAAAATAAACATCATGATGTTCATCAAGCAGCCTGCGCCTGGGTATGTCCTAAGACCTGATTCTAAATTGCTCATGCCTGCATATAAGAGTCGGAATGCTTAGATTGTTTCCTTGTCGAATAAGGGCGATTTTGCAGCAGCGTCGAATAGAACGTTTTGTTATTTATACATTTAACCAAGTATTCCACTGAAAATTTTTGATTTTGCCCCCACATATTTATATTTCAAATGCATTAGAACTTTTTTTGTTGCCGTTGCCTCTAGTAACTGTTAAAGACGATGAGAGTGTTATACATGAGAATTTACTTCATGCAAGTCGAACTTTTTTTATTATCGTAGACAAACACACCACACAGAGCAGTTATTGAACACAAAACATTACAAGTCCATTTGCTTTATTGATACTAATATTTGGACAAAGGCAAAGCTGGATGATGCCCAGCAACTGCAGTGAGCTATAAGTTAAGGGCTTGAGCATGGTGACTGATGTGGTCTTCGATGAAAGTGGCAATAAAATAGTAGGAGTGGTCGTATCCTGGCTGCAGACGCAGTAAGAGCGGCGCATTCACTTTCTTGCACGCCTCTTCGAACTTGCTGGGCAATAACTGATCAGGGAAAAACTGGTCGTTTTCTCCCTGCATTGAATGGAGTTTGAGGAATTTAGCATAACTAAAACAAAGCAGTGTTTTGGTTCACATGCAGTCACCACTCCCTCTGTGTTCATAAGCAACAAGTAAAGACGAAGAAGACCATGCTTTAAAAGGGTATTACCTGATCAATTAGAATTGTGGCAGACAGATTGTTGAACTTTGAAATAAGATAAGTGGCATCGTATTCCTGAGATTCAGAAAGAAAAAAACCAGAGAAAAAACTCACTATAGTGTGGCGGCTATATGCATAGTGAAATCTTGTAAGATTTTTTTTTTACCTCCCAAGCAGCCTTGTTGTCACCTAGATAATTGGTGAATGCTTTCTGTCCCCATGGGCAATTTATGGGATTGGCAATTGGTGCAAACGCAGACACAGACTGAAAGTGCAACACAATTGAAGATATAAACAAAAGAAGGAATGATCTAAGAGTAAGAAGTCATTATCCAGACCCGATTTCAAGTTCCAACATTGTACTCAAGGAGTGTCACAAGGAAAGTCGCATATCTTATCGTACAGAAGAACATAAGGAAAATTAATACCTTATACTTATCGAGATTCTTCAGGTAAATAGTAAGAGCTCCATGTCCACCCATGGAATGTCCAGAGATAGAAGCTCTTGCTGTGTCCAGCTGAGAAAAGTTTTCACTCAGGAGTTTTGGCAACTCTTTGACAACATAGTCATACATACGCCAGTTCTTCCACTTCTCCTGAGTAGCATTGAGGTAGAATCCAGCTCCTACTCGAAATCAAACAGGAAAGAAAGAACAAACTAATCACCCTTCATTGCAAGAACAACCTGAATACTATTAAGACCAAACAAATAAGTTCAAAGCTACAGCTTAATCAGAAAAAGAACAGTGTTGTAACGCTGCATACCTACACCTAAGTCGTAACTGTCTGCTTCCCCTTCAATATTTAGTCCTCCTACAATATCAAAGCCATCACAGAAATGCTACAAGTTAAAAATCAGGTAGAAACGAAAAGACATTACAAACAAATGAAAAGGCTGTGGCTTACTTGGAGAAGTATCTGGAGCAACAAGAGCAATGCCGTGAGTAGAAGCAGCACGTTGAGCCCCGGACTTGATCATGAAGTTCTCATCTGTGCAGGTAAGCCCAGAAAGCCAGTAAAGCACCTGCCAACCAACAAAATGATTTTGGCATCACAACGTAATCAAAGCAAAAACGAATCCAAAAACGAACTCTTAAAGCTTAGAGACATGAAATCCAACAAACAGCAAATGAGAATAGTGAAAAAAGGAATGAAATTTATACATCAAAACAAAGAAAAAAGAGCATCGAGATGGATAGTGAAGATAAAACCTTTATTTACTGTTGAAAGAACAAAAAAAAATCAAATCTTTACATACAGGGACTCGATGGGAAGAGGAGGCAGAAGGAGGGAAGTAGATGGAGAAAGTCATGGAACATCCAAGTGTCGCACTCAAGTGTTTGTATCTTTTGTTGTACCCATCGAACATCTTCGTGCTTCCGATCTCGCTTAGCCCACTCTCCATTTTCTCACTCACTCTTTCTCTCACCACAACTGCAAATTCCGGAACAAAAAAAAACAGATGCAACGAAGAAACAAGAAGAAGACACGACACGATCGAAGGAGTGAAGGTCTATCGCTTTCTACAGTGGACGAGAGCCCACTCAAATATTTCCACTCTTAACCCATATATTTTAACTTTCGGCCCATTATGGCCCATTTAAGAAATTAAGTCCAGGTGGTTATATGTGTCAGTGTAGACACTGACTTTTTTTGTATTTGGAGGAGAAGAGGATGTGCTGCTCAACTGTTTTCAAAACCATGAATTATTAATGTTTTATCTTTCTTTGTAAAGGAAAAAATGATATATGTTGTGGGAAATCAATTTTTATTATAAAGTGTCTTATTCAGTTAGGTGATCAAACCATTTATATATATATATCATATCACAAGATAACGCATGGTATTTTTTTTCTTCTTCTTTGCGGCGGACCCATTTATTAACTTTGTATATAAATATACTCCATCTGTTTGTGATTCGGTGTATAATAAATGTTGGTTATAAAGTATGATTAAAAAGTTGTTCAGATTGAACCAAAAAAATGGATGAGATGATGAGAGAAGCGAAGACGAAGAAGACTAGTACCATTAATGACTGTGTCCGAAGTTAGGCACCTTCCCTTAAATACCCATAACCAAAAATAAATCAAATTAAATAAGGAAGTCTCTCCCTTTCCTCAACTGTACCCATCAATGCTTATGTCCATTCTTCTCCCTTGCTTCACAAAAGCTTGCTCTGTAGTAATTATTCTTATAAATACTCGTTATTTTCCTTTTTCTGCATGCAAGTTTTATGATTTTTTTGTGAGTAGATAAATAATAATACCCCAAAAATAAAAACTTTTCATGCGTTTTCTCTTTCTTGATTTGGCATTTCTCTCATGAGTTGATTTGGATTTTTTTATGGTTGCCGACACGAAAGGTTTGTTCTTGACTTGTGTTTTGTTTACGAACTTTCTTCTTCTTCTTCTTTTTTTTTTCTTATTGGGTAGATGAACAACTCAAAGACGGAGCTAACAAAGTTTGTATTGTACTAAATCAAATTTTCATTATTTTATTCCATAATCTTTCTATGTGCATTTTCGTCTAGCGTTACTATTTAAAGGTTTTTCGGTATCAATTGCATTATTGTCTGTTTTTTTATTTCCTCTTTGGTTATATGCCACAAGACGATACAACCCCACATACATCAAAAACTCAAAATTTCTGTTTGGTGAGAAAATCTTGAGTTAGCGAACCAAAAAATCTTTTTCTTTTGGAACAAGAAGCTAACTGGTAATGCCCAAGTTGGTCTTCTTCTTTCTTTCTTTCTTTATTCAACTCCACTTGATTTCTTTTTCTATGATCCAAACCTATATATAAATCTATAGTGGATTACATAACCTCCAGAAAATAATTTAAGTTCATTGCCGTTGGTTTTGTTGAATTTCTTGCTGTGGAATAAAGAAAATGGTGGGAAGCATTGAGGCCAAGAGCCTGCTATCAAACGGGTCTGTTCAACACAATGGTCTTAATTTGGAGGAGAAACTTGATGATTTCCGTCGTCTTCTTGGAAAATCAGACAAAGATCCATTAAGGATTGTAAGTGTTGGAGCTGGTGCTTGGGGTAGTGTTTTTGCAGCACTTCTCCAAGAAAGCTACGGAGGTTTCAGAGATAAGTTTCAGATCAGGATATGGAGAAGAGCTGGGAGAGCTGTTAGTAGAGCAACTGCAGAACATTTGTTCGAAGTGATCAATTCCCGGGAAGATATCTTGAGGAGACTGATAAGACGCTGCGCTTATCTGAAATACGTCGAGGCAAGGCTCGGTGATAGGACACTCTATGCGGATGAGATATTGAAAGACGGGTTTTGTCTTAACATGGTTGACACGCCGCTATGCCCTCTCAAGGTTGTGACAAATCTGCAAGAAGCTGTGTGGGATGCTGATATTGTTGTTAATGGATTGCCTTCGACGGAGACACGTGAAGTGTTTGAAGAGATTAGCAAGTATTGGAAAGAGAGGATTACGGTTCCCATTATTATATCTCTGTCAAAGGGTATTGAAACTGCTCTTACACCAGTTCCACATATCATTACTCCAACAAAGATGATCCATCAAGCAAGTAAGCTTCTTCTTCTTCTTGATTTTTCCCCTTCGTACTATTGAGTCTATCGACATATCTTCCATGGTTTTCTGAAATGTTAACTCTTTCTGGAATTGGTTCTCATTTTCGGTGCTTGTGGATAGCTGGCGTGCCGATTGAGAATGTACTGTATCTTGGTGGACCAAACATTGCTGCTGAAATATACAATAAGGAATATGCTAATGCTAGAATCTGCGGAGCTGAGAAATGGAGGAAACCACTAGCAAAGTTCTTAAGACAACCTCATTTCATTGTTTGGGACAATAGTGATCTTGTTACACATGAAGTCATGGGAGGTCTCAAGAATGTGTACGCCATTGGAGCAGGTAAGTTTCTGCATACATACTAGAATTTGTGTGATTACGTTGGCTTTAATCCTTCTCGTCTGTGTTTTCAGGAATGGTGGCAGCGCTAACTAACGAGAGCGCTACAAGCAAATCGGTGTATTTCGCTCATTGTACATCTGAAATGATATTTATAACTCATTTACTAGCAGAAGAACCTGAGAAACTTGCAGGGCCTTTGCTAGCTGACACTTACGTGACCTTGTTGAAAGGGCGTAACGCTTGGTACGGTCAGATGCTTGCCAAAGGGGAGATAAATAGAGATATGGGTGATAGTATAAGCGGGAAGGGAATGATTCAGGTACTCAGTCCTAATAAGTGAGAACAAATCCTTGAAAGAAGTTTGAAACCTTTGGTGTCTATCATGCTTATGTGGATGTTGTTTTCTTGTTGAATAGGGTGTTTCTGCAGTGGGAGCGTTTTATCAACTGCTTAGTCAGTCTAGCCTAAGCATATTGCATCCTGAAGAGAAGAAACCTGTAGCCCCGGTTGAATCATGTCCTATTTTGAAGACACTGTACAAGATACTCATCACAAGGTAAATATGAAATCTGAAAGTTATGTTAGTATTCCCAATATTTGATAGAAAACAAAAGTACGAACTTTTCCCAAGAATTTTGCTCTGACATGATGCGAAATTAGATTTCTAGTTTTCATGAATGTCTTGGGAGTTGGGAGTTGGGACTTTGTGAAACAGTAAATCTCTTTAGGAAATTGCTTCTTCGATTCTCTAATGAATTCTGTTTGTTCCTTTTTGTGTCTGGATTTTGCAGAGAACAATCAACACAAGCAATTCTGCAAGCGTTAAGGGACGAAACACTGAACGATCCTAGAGACCGGATTGAGATTGCACAGAGTCATGCATTCTACAGGCCTTCCCTTCTAGATCAGTCTTGATTCTTCAGTCATGGCTTCATATAATCCAAACTTGTTGGGTCTCATTACGAAGAGATATGACATAAATTACATGTTCAAACTGCAGATTCTGCTGCGTGAAAACATCACGTCTTAAAACGGATTGTTATTCATTGTATACTCCTTGTACTGTATTCTAATCTTTATGATCAATGAGGCTTTCTTTATTTGCTCCAACAATTTACTAAAAGAAAAACCCTTTTTTTTACTAAGCAAATATCAACTTCAATATCCCGATAAGCATTCTACTTTAGACTATCCTGAAACGCACTTTAAAAGCTAAGCAAGCTCCCTGTGATTTATACAAGCTAATGGTTGTACCATCGAATCCAAGAAACAAAGAGAAGGGTTGGGTTTGTTCTGTAAGTCTAATGTTAACTATACCAGTGAGATCGGTTATGACTCCATTCTCTGTTCCGGACAATCGGTTAGCTGCAGTTTAAGCTGCCTGATACAGACTTGAAGCAGATCTTCTTTCTTGAGCTTATAGTAATGTGTTATTTTCAGCTCCTTTGCTATGCTTCTTAATTCCTTGCCTGTCTTGTCGTTCAACTCGCTTATTAAGATCACTGGCTCACCCCTGGTCTTCCCACCTATTTGTCTAATTCGGTCTATCAAATCCAATGTTGAATCTGAAAGCTGGGCCGGAACACTTGAACCCTTGATGATCTTTGGTTTTGACTGCATTGGTTTTTTAACTGGATCAGTATTGATCTCGCCAGATTCACCTCCTACTTTCTGCTTAGTCTTTCTGATGAAACTTGAGTTCGTGCCTTCATTATTGCTGCCGTCAGAATTTCTCTTTCTCTTCTTGATTAGGACTGACCCAGGATTCAACACTGCCTTACCCTCTCCCTTTATCCTTGCCTCAGTAAGCATGTTTATGATCAGCTCTTCTTTAGCAACAGCCTTCACAGATTCAGGCTTTGATCTTTTGGTTTTCTCATCATATGGAGTTTTTCTGCCTTTATCTGGTTCTTCACACATTTCTAAGAGAGACTCTGTGGTAAAAGGCTCAGAAGCAGTTTCAATGTCTTGCAAGCTATCCCTTTGTTGATGCTGATCCTTCAATATTTCACCATCTTCGTTTGTAGCATCTGCCTTTTCTCTGGTCACTACAACCAATGGCGTCAAAGTGGAACTTCCATTATTCTCTTGGCTTATAGCAGATGGAGATTTGTTCTCCGGGGCTTGCTTCACTTGATCAAACACTTGGTCAGTAACCAAAGATGAACAAGAATGTTCCTCAGCATCCTCAATCTTGCTTGCCAACACAGGGCTAGAAAAGGTATCCCCATCTTCTGCAACCTGTCCATCATTGACGAAAAGTTGCATGAAACAAGATTCCCATGGATGCATGAAAACAGATTAGGAAAAAAAAAAAGGAATCTGTTTACAGACCTCAACAGTTATTGAGACATTCGCTGTAGTCTCCTGAGGCTTTAACCTTGCTTCTAGGTTAGTTTCTTCAGCGTCGTTAGTAGGATCTTTGGTGTCGATAGTTTGAGCATCGCTGATACTAGATGTGTTCTCATCTTCGTCAAGAGACGATTTTGCAGAATTTGTATCAGCATCTGGAAGAGTAGCACTAAGTGTCTTGTCCTGTACAACACATAACAAAAGCACAACAACGAAAAATCAATCTGTGCATATAAATCAGACAAGTAGCTCCGGGTTCGGGAAAATCAAATCAAACTATAGTCTCTTACAGAATCAGAAGAGCATACATGACGCGAGTCACCACTCCCAGAGGAAGCCACGTCCTTGTCAAGCTCATCGATGACAGCAACTTGCTTCTTCTCGTTCAGTATCCGCCACACTAGCTCACAATAGCTCTCGTTCTTGAAATTTTCCTCGAGCACATCTAAGAAACCCACAAAGCAACAACAACCGATTGTGCTCAAAAGAGTAATCAGACACAGAATCTTAAACAATTAAACAAACTATAAAACCCCACAATTCTCAGCTGAACCTGTTCTGAAATCAAACCAAAACTCACAACCACGAAGAGGCTTGCGAAAGGTATCATCTTGCGCAACTAAAAAAAAAAAAAACCACAAACAAAGAATAAAAAAAAGGTCACAAGAGAACAAACAGTATAAAACCATATAAGAGCACAAGCAAGTACCAAGTGGCGGACCCCAGAGATCATCATCATCCATGGTAGTAGCGACTACGGAAAGCCGCAACATTCATCCTGTTTTAACCAAACATTTCCACCCCACACTCATTATCAAATTCCGAACCAGAATTCTCACTAAAGAAGCAAACAAAAACAACAGTAATTTATCTCCAACCTCTAAAAACACCAAATGCGAGAAGAAAATTACCTAACTTTACCAGTAAAGTCTTAACCTTTAGACCCAAAAAAACAAAAAAAAAAAACAAAAAATCAAAACTTTACCAGGAAAGGGTTCTAGAATTCGGGAAGAAGAACGCTGAATCGATCTTCCAAAGTAAATGCGTGTGTGTGTGTTCTCTCTAGGGTTCGAGGTCGGCGAGAGAATTGAGAATTTAGTGAGAGAGAAAGAGAGGAGAGAGAGTGGGAAAAAAAGGCTGGCAGTGAAAGCGACGAACAACACTGCAATATAGAGTAGAGTGTAGAGAGAGAGAAAGGTCGGTTTAAACGGTGAACGGGGAGGCTACAAATGGTAAACCAACGGAGGCGCGTGGAGGGAAAAAAGTATTCCCCGTTTTGCCGTTTTAAGAATCTCGTGGTCCCTACTTCAACTGAAACTCTCGACCGTTGGATTAGTTGACTTTCTTTTGACCATGGTCTTCTTTTTGTACACCGTGGACCATGGGGGAAATATGTTCGTGTGTGTGTGATCGAGTTGCATGTACCCCTCTCAGATGATGGGGCTTTTATGATCCAACGGTTAGGAAATAATGACAACCTCGGAAATGGCAAAAGCGTAATATTGTGGAAGACTGAGAGGGTCCCGCGAAACTTCGGTGTATCTTTTTCTTTTATTTTTAATATTATTGAACTGACATCTGAGAATGACGTCCGTACATTTGTTGCTTTTCCCAAAGATTTTATCATCCGCGTGACGAAGATCACATTAAATTGTAAATTAATATTTAATACTACTAATGTTAAGAAAAGTGTTTTTACTTCCGAAAATAGAAACTTTGTCTTCGTTGCTAGGCCAATAAAGTTGTATATTACGGGCTTTTTCGTTTCATTTAAGCACTTTTCAAAAAGTATTATGCAAACATTATGATTTTTGGAAAAGGTATTAGGCAAAGCTAGTATTCTTTCCACACTGAGATAGAATTATAATATTTTATGTTATGTGGTTTTTCATCATATTTATTGAGCATGTTTTCCAAATGACAAATGTCAACCTAACTATATAAATTCAAGGAATACGCGTTAACTTTGCGTAAACTATAGACACAACTTCTAAAATGAAAAAAAAAAAATTGATGTACGTGTATGACAACGTCTAACTAAACGAAAGAGTAGANAAAAAAAAAAAAAAAAAAAAAAAAATTTGTGAATCAAATAATCTCTCTAAACCAAACTACTTTGGTCCAGTGGTAAGGAAGTGGTAGTACTTTTCCACCACCTGGATTCGAGTAGCGTTGGCCACTGGGATTTAAAATTAAAACTGGCGGCTACGATCGGACCGCGTGTAGGATTAGTCTTTGGGCCTCATGGCCTAAGGAATATCCACACGTTCTTTCAAAAAAAAAATATATATATATATTTGTGAATCAAATAATCTCTCTTTATATTCTATATTTTAATGGATCTTGATGATATATGTCGTTACATTTATAGACATGTGGCAAATGATATTTTACGTAGATGTGCAGAAGTTAGTGAAAGTACATTCTATCGTTAGGAAATAACAGTACTCTACATGCACTGTCCTTTTATTTAGTCATTTTAATTGCTCAATGTCGAACATTATTTGCTGATCCGGTTAGTTGGGTAGAAACGCACCGATAATGTCAAACATGTTCCTCAGAAAACATAGAGTTGTTGCTTTCAAAAGCACGCATTGTTTTTTTTTTTGTTGATAAAAACCTGCAGTGTTCTCTGTCTATTTTATATGATGTCAATAATAACATTCAATGTTTTATTTTGTTAGTCAATAGCATACATTCACATTGATGTGAGACACTAAGATAGAATCTTAGAGCAGCATTATTGGTTCAGAACCTTTGAGTTCTTAAAATATAAGTATTTTAATGTAATTTTAGATATATAATTAAACTTTAATAATTTTAAAAAACTAAACCAATAGAATTAAAGTATAGAGTAGTTAAGGGTTCTCATAAGTTCTCAAATGAGATGCTGTCTTTTTTTCTCTCCTCTATTTTTCTAATTTTTTCATTTTTCTTTAATATTCAAATTCGATACTCCAATGAACATGCTCTTATACTTCTAGTATTTTACGATATGGTTTTGCATAATATCTATTAAACGTGTTTTCCAAAGAGGTTTAAAATTCAACGAATACGCGGTAACTTTGCGTAAACTGATATTCAAAGAATAACAACTGCTCTAGTGAAAAAATGGTATACATATGACATATCCAAATGGATATTCTAACTTTTAATGAACTATACGATAAGTAGCTGTTATCAATAATTGCGAATCTATTAATTAATCAATTAATTTCTCTAGATATCTTAAACTGTACTGCACGTGATAGATAACATTCTACGTACTTCTGATGGTATCTTACGTAGAATACAATTATACAAACATTATAGCAAAATCCATTGCATTTACGATCGTTTTGATATAACGCGCTGTATTTTTATCTAGTGTCATTTTGGTTGCTCAATGTCAATTGTCCAATATGTCTCAGAAAACGTAGAGTTGTTTAATTATGCCAATATGGCAGTACACATAAAATAACATGCAACTAATGTCCTCCAGCGATCTTATATTCAGCTACTTATCGGAACATCTAAACAGGTAAATTCGAAATACTGTTTATGTTGAATGTTTCATATCGTACGTATTTTTAAAGTAGATAATATTTGTCTTTTTCTCCTGTCCTCTGCAAATTAAATAGAACTTTACAAGTTTTACTCATTTGTTTTTTTCTTCATATTATTTTCTGGTGTTGGATAGTTGGATCAATATATTCATTTTCGTTACGTCATATTGATTCAGTTTCCGCCAAGTAACTCCTTACGTCACTGACCTTGGAGGTGAAGTTATCTAAGATCGCAATGACATTTAATTGTTGCCTTAGAACAGAGAGACAACCACAAGTTTGAGTAGAGAATTGGTGGAACACAAAATTGGATCCGTTATAAAAATAAGAATTTGCGGTATCCAAAATAAGCAAATAATAGAAAACTTACATGTTTTGGAATCACTGTCCTAATAACAAAAAAAATAACATAGAAATGATATCAGGCAGAATTGGAAGAAGGACCAGAAGGAAGCAGCTCGTAGCCATCGTGATGGTGACGAGACTCGACGGGTATGCATTTGAGGATAACGGCTACAATCATGCTCAATGATCCTATCACGATTGATAGTAACCAGTGTTGCCAGCTCAGCGGAACAGTGCTAGCAAATGCTCCAAGAAACTCCACTATGGTCACTTGAAAGACTACGGTCACAGTCATTACGCCTGTGAACACCCAGCTATTGAACATTCCCGTGAACACATTTATCTTCTCTATTTCACGGCTATTGATCTCATTGAATACCTGTTTTTATATCAACCATAATGTTACTCATCTTTTATAGAAAGGCTTGGGTTAGTTTTTGTTTTTTGAGTTGTACCTGGCAAAAGACGAAGGAGTTGAATATGACTGTGTTCAGAACGGCTGTGGAATCCGGGCCATTGAGATCGAGAAGAGATTTGCCTGCGAAATTGAGAATTCCTAAGACAATCAACTGGTAAACGCTTTGGCCAGCAATGTTTCTCCACATGGTTTTCGTGATGAAACTTGCGGTCCTAGCGATTGGTGGACGTTTCATTAAACCCTCATTGGGAGGTTCTGTTGCTAGAGCTAATGCACCGAGTGTGTCCATGATCATGTTGACCCAAAGCAGTTGTACAGCAGTGAGTGGAGCAGATCCTGGAAAAACAAAGAAACAGTTATAGCATGAGTCCATGATGTAACAATATGATGTTTGAATATTGTTTGATATGTTTGTGATCGATACCTGTGATGCAAGCAGAGACGAAGTTGATGATCAGAGCAACGACATTAACAGTTAGCTGGAACTGAACAAACTTCTGAATGTTTATGTACACGGCACGCCCCCATCTAGCTACATTTACTATTGTTTTAAAGTTATCGTCCATTATGATCACATCAGCATTTTCTTTCGCAACCTGCATATTGCGAAGTGACCCAGAACGGAAACGTTAATCTCAAGGCTTTCCGATTAACCAAACAAGTAACAGAGAATAAATAGGATTTACCTCTGTTCCAGCTATTCCCATTGCAAGTCCAATGTCTGCCTCGTGCAATGCAGGGGCATCGTTTGTCCCGTCCCCAGTCACTGCAACTACCTCTCCAATTTTCCTCAAGTTACTGACTAAAGTATGCTTGTCCAATGGCAGAGACCGAGCCATTACCTAATGGCATAAACAAGATTAAGATTTACTAAAGACAGGTGAATGATAACAATTCACTTCTATCTACGAGACTAAAGTGTCAACGAACCTGAATTTTGGGTATAATGGCCCTCATTTCATGAGGAGACAAATCCCGGAATTCTGAACCTTCTATAGCTAAACCTCCTTCAGTAAAAATGCCACATTCCTTAGCAATTGCTTTAGCCGTGCTTATGTTATCTCCAGTGACCATACGAACGGTGATTCCAGCAGCTTGGCAACTCTGAACGGCTTCCCTAACACCCGGGCGTACTGGATCCTTGATTCCAACAACTGCTACCATTGTGTAGCCTCCATCGGGAATATCTCCACTGGGCGCTTTATCCAGATCTTTGTAAACCAAGCAGAGCGTCCTCAGAGCCTCTGAGGCAAAATCCTCTATGACATCAGAGATATTCGTAATACGCTCTTCAGTTAGTGGAACGGATTCTCCATTCGAATCCACAACATTGTCGCACATTTTCAACACTATTTCAGATGCACCTTTGCAGAAAGCCCTTGCACCACCTCCAGGAAGAGCTATAAGAACAGACATTTTCTTCTTGTCTGAATTGAACGGCTCAATCTTGAGTATCTTATGCTCTTTACGCTGCTCACCAAAATCACCACCTAAAAGCAAACCGAATTCGAGTATTGCTCTTTCTGTTGGGGATCCTAGGATCTGAGTTTTTCCATCTTTATCCTTAACAACTTCAGAACCAGTGTTCTGAAATATGCCCTGCAAAAGAATACTCTGAACTTCTTCGGTTAGTTCCAACTGAAAGCCTTCTTTACTTCCTTCTTGTCTCTCCTGAACCTTATCACAGATCCATACTTTGTTGACCACCATGTGGTTAGTAGTTAAGGTCCCTGTCTTATCAGTGCAGATGCAAGTAGAAGATCCCATAGTCTCACATGCAGCCAGATGCCTCACAAGTGCCCTGTCATTCATCAGCTTCTTCATAGCAAATGCCAAACTCAAGGTCACCGCCAATGGCAAACCTTCGGGTACTGCAACGACAATGATAGTTACAGAAATGGCAAAGTAGTCAAGTAGTGTCAGTGCATCTTCAGATGACCAGTTGGTGAAGCTACCAGCCGCTGCTTTCTCCAAGACAAACCTTATGCACAATACCACAAATGTAAGCACCGCAAAGCTTAAACCAATCTTGCCAATGATTGTTGCAACCCCATTTAGCTTCACCTGCAAAGGAGTCTCATCTTCTCCACCATCAACCAGCGTTTCCATCAACTTTCCCCACTCAGTCCTCATGCCAACTGCTGTCACCAGCATTTTTGCCGAACCGTTTTGAACTTTAGTTCCTGAAAGAAGAAAAGGCTTCTCTTTATTCACATGTGATGGTTCACTCTCGCCTGATAAGCTTGACTCGTCTATCTCCAAGTTGTATCCAGATATGAAAATCCCATCAGCTGGAACTTGATCACCAATAGATAGATGAACCACATCTCCAACAACCAAGTCATGAATGGAGATCTCTTGTCTATTCCCATCTCTGGTGACCTGGACAATAATCTTCTTCTTCTCTCTATCCAAGTCTATGAACTGCAAAGATTGCCTGTAGTCACTGATCGCAGTAACCATGACCACTAAGAGTATACTCAGTAAGATCCCCGTCCCATCATACATTCCCTTTGGAAATCCTTCCGTGGCAACACCCACACCTATTGATACTACAGCGCAGACCATAAGGATGATAAGGGTTATGTCTTGGAGCGCTTCCCAAACAAACATGAAGAACGATCTGGGTGGTTTCTCAGGGTAGCGATTTTCTCCAAAAATCTTTTCCCTGATGGGGAGTTCACTCGAACTAACGCCTTCTGTGAGAGATACAGATACTTTCTTTGCAAGTTCTTCAACTCCACCATTGTTTGCCAGACTCTTAGTATCATGATTGCGAACCATAGATGCAAGTTCCTCAGCTTCAATAGAAAATCCAGCTTTCTTAACCTCATCACTGAGCTTGTATTCCGGCCGAGCAGCAGCTGCAGAAAAATACAATTTGAAAAGAAAAGTTTACAGAACCATATAAACTGAGTCGCCTTCAATTTGGTAAATCATCATGCATCTCTCTTAAAGTGATATCTTACCATCGATGAATTGAAGAGCTGCCTTTTGAACGTAGAAAGCAACTCGGATCTTTTCCTGGTTATGAAAAAAGAAAGTGAGCTAACAGATAAAACACCAGAACATGGAATATTTTGTCCTACGTGAAATTGAAAAAAAAGGTCAAACAGCCTCTGTGGTGCAGTCAACATACGCAGGATAAATCGAAAAGATCCATTGCTTACTTAATTTTCATTTTGATTTATATGACAAAGTAAAACTCTCTGCTACACCCGCTAATTATTTTTGGGCGTCGATTATATCACTGATTAAAGAAACCACAACTAAAGCCAGTGTAGCTAAAATGTCTTTAGATATGAAGCTCACAGCAGGATAAAGAATAGCATCTACCTCATCAAAAAATGTATGGAGGCCTGAGTTAAATAACGTAAGCTGTGATACATATCTTACTCAATGTTGACTATAAAACCTTTTTCTAAAGACTGAAACGAGTTTAGATTCCCACACGAGAAGAAAACTGACCAAAAGGAAAAAGAATAAGACCATGAGCTCATATCCAAAAGAATCTAAAAAATGCTTCTTTATTTGGTTTATGCAAGTGGACAGATAAAATTGGTATCTGTTTCAGAAAATTTTGAATACACCAGGCGAAGTTTCCTTGTAACTTCCTTACTGTAAATAAGTGCACAAGAAGTCAAAGAGGCTGTCCTACTCGTACCATANCCCGTCCCAAAACCAAAAAAAAAAAAAAAAAAAAAAAAAAAAAAAAATTCAAATTAAAAAAAAAAAATCAGATTTGTTGATACTAAAATTCGTCCTTTCGTGTTTGGATTCAGTCGCTAAGGTGGCCAAGAATAGTAAAACTAAGAAAGAAAAAAAAGGGTCAAGGTGTTGCTGGCCTCTCAAAACTGGCCTCTTCTTAGTAGAAGACAAGAAACTATCCATTTGTAAACATAGTCGAGGACACAAAAGCATGACACAACTTGATGTCATCATCATGTGTGTGTGTATTTTTCTTTGGCTTCCGGAATTGAATTTTTACACAGAAAAGATAACGCCAAAACAAATAATTGATCGTAAGGATATTTTATCATTATCCATAATTCCTCATTTTCTCCTAGCTTTCAGAGGCCAGAGTTGTGTTGAAAATCTCCATTCCTCGGGTCATTTTATATTACGCCTAACTTCTAACGACCGAAATACATAATGTGTATTGATTACGCACAGAAACTAAGAGATATTTTTTCATGAATATTATCACTAGAGAAAAGTAAAAACACCCATTTTCTTTCTATTTCTGTTTAATAATAAAGTATAAAACAAAAAGGCAAAAAAGTTTGGCAGATAAAAGTGTTCAAAAGATGATTAGACTTTGAGAAACAACAAGTGAAGCCTTTATGTTTGTAGCCTTTTCCTATTGATACAGAAGAAAAAAAACTTTTAAATTCTTTCTTCAAAGAGTTTAAAACTTTAGAATTTAAAACTTTAAAGTGTCACACTAAGTAGATTTACTTAAAGCAGTTAACCAAAAAATTATGTAAAGAGCATAACTAACATCACAAAAATTCCATCTCCGTCGTTGCTTAAGAACAAACGGCATAACGAAAACAGAATCATATCAAAGAAGATATATAGGAAACAAATTCGAACCTGGATCTGGTGCCTCTTCGTCTCGAACTCAGCGAGCTTATCGAGATCCCGGATGTTACGGAAACGACGAGCACGGTTCTTCACGACCGAGACTGACGACCTCCATCTCTGCCTCGCTTCCAGCGACGGATTCTTAGCGTCCACCTCAAAGTCCCTAAGCAAGTTCGACATTCTCTCGAGTCTCTAGCTCACTCGAAGAAAGCTCTGTTTCTGTACAGAGGGAAGTACAACTTCGCCGGCGCGAAGCAGCTGCTGAGAGAGAGAGAGAGAGAGTGGACTGAGTCCGCCTTCTTTACACTTGTTTCTCTTTCAATGGGGGTTGTTAGAGGTGAGAGTTTCCTTATATGGATGACCCGAGCCCGACCCGAATCTATTACTCGGGTGGTAGGACCCATATGGCTTAGCTTCATTCAAAATTTTAGTTTCACCCATTCATTTATTCGGATCGGATAATAAAGGGGGACCAAATCAAATGGTCCGACCCGGACGAATATTAGGTCGTTTTTTTTTACACTTCCGTGGACGAATATGCTTTTGATATTATTGATTTTTTTTTGGTGTCTCTACGTTGAATCCTCAAGATCTATGCTTTTTATTAATCTTTTTACTACTATCTATGTATGGATGCTATGTCACGTGTGTAAGCTTATGTTTCCGAGAGTGATTAAACATATACAATTACTCAACCAACAGTTATACGTTCTACTAACATTAGTTTTTTTAGTGTTTTGTGATTCATGCAACCTTATCAAGACTTTGTCTCCTTGTACGAATTGAAGTGCTTTATTTCAGTAGCATTGAGTTTTGCTCTAAACTCTCTTTTTTTCTCACCAATCAAAAATATTATAAAAATACTCTGTGATTTTATTTTATTTTGCCGAAAAGTACAAAAAGAAGGTTTATAAAAGAGAGAAAATAAAGATGCAAATCCTCTACAAAGCTCATGAGGAAAAAAAAAAAGAGAGATGAGAATATATTCCTCTGAAATTCATTTTCTTTACCTCTTTTGTGTTCTTCTGATTCTACTTGCTAGTTGGCTACTCTATAACAGTTTTTAATAGGATTACTCGTTTAGAAAATTATATGATGTTTGAACTATCCCGTCCGCCCCACATACTCAACCGTAGTCAAAGATTCGGCAGTATTTATGTACTAATCCCATTTAGAAAAAAGTGTAATAAAAATTGATTGAAAAAAACATGTGGCTTCACTTTTCTTTTACTAAATAATGGATTAAAACAAAATACAGAACAGGAGAGATCAGAGATGCCTCCCCAACTTGGATCGTGGAGGAATCAGAGCACTTGGCGCTGCCGTGGTCTGAATTTTTGTTCTTATTAGTCTTTTTTTTTTGTTCTTGGAAAACCTTTCTATACCTCTTCTTCACCTTTTACACACTTTTAGTATGGGAAAAAAAATAAAAGACATTTCATGTCACCAAAACCTTTAGTCAGGACATTTTATATCTTGTATGTGAAAAGGAAAAATCAAAAAAGTATCCCGCACGTGTTTTGTAGAGGCTTAGAGTAACCATGTTTTTATGAGAAGTCAAATATTTGTGCCTGAGTTTAGTTGTGTTACGATGAATTATTAATTCAGAAAAAAAAAAAAATCAAGACCAAAGCTCAAACCAAGCTTGGTTGGCGATTTCAAAACCATAAGATTTGGGGTCCCATTTGTTGGGAGTACACCAGTTTACATATACTTTGTCAATAAATTTTCCTAAATAAAAAAACCATGGCAAAGCTGATTATGCTACTCTCGAGGTCACTACCATTGCAAGAAAACTCTAAGAAGAATAAGAAGAAAGTGAAAAAAAAAAAAACAAATGAGGAAATGGAGTGAAACAGCTTACTGGTTCAGAGAGTGTGACACTGTTGATTCAAGCTTTCGTAACCAGTTAACGTACTGATCCTGCTCCTTCTTGTTCAGATGACACAAGAGGAAATTGGTTAGGCCTTCACTGATTCCCTTGGAGGTTAGGTACTGCTTCAGTGCATCCTGTAGCTTGGGATCTAACGTCCTAAAGAACCAAAAACAAAATGATACTGGTTATTTAAAATCAGAGAAAATGCAGGAACAACAACCTTCTGATACCTTTTTTTACGATTTGGTAAACAAGAATACAAAAACAAAAACAAAATTATGGATCTGGGTGGTAAACAAGATATCATCTACATACATTCAACAACAACACTCTATGCCAAATTCACCACAACTGTCTGCTCCTATGCCAATATAATACAACGTAATACTCAAAAACGCAAGCTTTGAGGTTTGGATAATCAAATCAAGAAGACAAAAGGTTTCTTCTATCTAGTTTAGAAACAATTGGCCTAACATACACAACATACACATCGTAAGAATCAAAATGCCACAAGTAACTTCAACACTTAAGAGCAGTAACAAAATGTTCAGAGATTGATTTATCTAAGCTCTGATCAAGATACTATTTTGTACCTGAACAAGTCCCCTCCATAAGTCTTAGAACGCGAAGATACCAAAGAACGCATAAAATAGGCTCTCTCGATGTCGAAATCAGAACGTCTAGAACCTGTTTCAGAGACGAAGCAATCAAACTGCAAGAAAGAGCTGAGTCCAGGCTTTGTGATGCATACTTTGGCCAAAGCTCCCCTGGGAAACGCTAAATCATCACCTACAATGGGTTGTTTTTGCAATAAAGCTGAGACCACAACCTCTTCTCCTGAATGAAATCGTCTCCTCAGAACAACATCTTTGCTTTCTGGAGAATCCCAATCCAACTTGAAATCTCCTAGCTTACCGGCCTCAACTCCCTGGGTTTCAGGCACAAAACAAATCATACATATGTTTTATCAAAATGTGCTAACTTTAAAACCCTTAGGGTTTAAGTGATTGATCCAATTCGCGCATCCCGAGAAACCACGATTTCATTCGAGATTTATAGAGTCAGGTTCGAAGTAATGTTGATCGAGAACTCAATTAGTGCTGAAAGAGTAGATTACCAGGAATCGAGGGTTGGAGATTTCGTGGCGAATTTCAGATTGGAGAATGTTAAGCAAAGCGCTATCTCCAACAATTTTGAGCCCTCGTTTCATTAGCGAACTGACCTTACTCCTCATCTCTCTCTCTCCACTTCTGACTTTTTTTTTCTTTTCTTTCCTTTCTAATGGCTCGACACAAGAGAAAAAGACACGACCAAATCGTTCGAAGCCAGTCCGGTTCGGTTTTGTACTGCCAATTTCATTATGATATGTTCTTTTAACCGTTTTTTTTTTTTTTTTTGGGATAAGATCCTTTTGACGCAAGTAAAAGCGATGATGAGTCCACCTATAAATAAATTTATTAAAATCCTTAACTCATTGATTATCTATAAATTTGGATGACGGTTGGTGAAGTTCCGCAAATTTTGGTTGAGAATAAGTTTTGATTTTACATTCTTTTTAATTCCAGGCTGCAAATTTAATGCACACCTAGAAGCAATTGTTGAAGGTGTTGTTCTGCCTCCTCGGAGATACTAGCCTATCATTTTTTTTTGTCTATCCTCGTCAAGCGCAAGAAGCTGGAGTATTTGACTAATGATTAAGATCACCAACATGTTTGGTCTCCTGCAATCTTAGGACTAATGATTAAGACAAAATTCAATTAACATTTGTTCTTCTCTAATAATACGATCTTCAATGTTCGAGCAAGGCAAATTTAAAACCTTGCTAATACCACATGGGAGGACATGAGAGTGAAACTTGATTTGAAACATTGATCCAAGAGTGCCCGATGCAA
The DNA here is from genome assembly GCA_900406495.1 of Sisymbrium altissimum. Taxonomy (NCBI): domain Eukaryota; kingdom Viridiplantae; phylum Streptophyta; class Magnoliopsida; order Brassicales; family Brassicaceae; genus Sisymbrium; species Sisymbrium altissimum. The sequence goes on along the minus strand of OVBI01000311.1, from coordinate 59,493 downwards.
CCGCTGATGCTCTTCTTTTTTCTATGTCAATCTAAGAAAATAAATGAAGAGAGTGAAAACCATAAGCGCAAAACATTCATAATAGATAAATACAAATCAGGGACACATAATTTTTGTTTTCTGTTCTCTTAGTTAGCAACAGAACCAGAGTCAAACGTCAAAAAAACTTGGAAGATGAGCCCAAAGATGTTCAAAAGCTTCGAGCCACCTTCTCGTACAAGTCACGAGGCCAGTTCCGGTGGGTGTTGCTTGCAAGAAACCCAGCAATCTGCCCAATTCAATCAGAGACTCAAGTTTCATGGCTTTGTATTGTAATAGACAACCAAAAAAATTAAAATGATATGTTAGTTATATAATGTACCTTGGATCTCATGGCACGGATTGATCCATCAGGATCAGGTACATTGTCCAGACAAGTTAGCGCAACTTTGAGCAGGTCCGGGACACAAGTCTGGAAGTACGGAGATGCACTCTGGAATACATCAGCGGTTGCATCGGGCACTCTTGGATCAAGATTAAGGAATGGAAGTTTTGCAATTTCCCTCAGAGCGTCCAGATGATTGCCTTGTCTACCCAACTTGTGGATCGATAGTATTGCCTCGAGCTCTCTTAGTATGGTTTCTTGTTCCATCACTCGCTCTCTTTCCTGGAGACTGTAAGTGGAAAATGAAAACAATCCCCTTGAGCACATTTTCAACTTCTAGCAAAGTTGGAAAAATGATTTCTAGCCTGCGATAATAGTATACCTGACTTCAGGGTAATATTTGTAAGTCTGAAGAATATCGTTTCCCGCCAGAATAAGCCCTGATGTTCGGCTTTCACCATCCAACCTTCCACGGGCCAGAGAGCAAATGGCTTCAGATAGACACTTGTTTATAGTTTCCAAGGCAGCCGAAAATGCACCGACTCTCTTCTGTATTTCTATGGACTGAGAAAATGGAAAACATCGGTGAAAAGTTCTATTGAAAGACTTAAAGCTCCAAACAATATTAGATGAGAAGTTACTTACTTTGTCATACAATCCAGCTTCCTGACATTGATGTGCAGCTTCGATCAAGAACTGCTGTCTCAATCTAGCATCAGGGAAAAACCTTCCAAGCTGACCTTCTTCACCAGAACCTCTTCCACCAAGTAAAAAGTAGAGACCACCCTCTCGCAGAAGAATCTCAGTCAGTAGCTGCTTCAGCATCAAGTTTCTCTGCCTCTGTTGATCAGTATTACTTCTTCCAGACCAAGCTAATTGTCCCCCACCTACAGTCACAGCAGCTTGTGCATAATACTCCACTGTCATTTGGAGATCTCCGTGATGCAGATACATAGACCCATATTGCCTAATCATACTAGATGCCTCAGCATTAGCATCCATCACACTTAGTTTGTGCCCAGTCCCAGAGCCTTCAGACAAAACAGAATGGTCCACTAGAGAGATAGCTATATGAACAGCATCAATATTATACCCTCCGTCTCCTGCTTCTTTGGATAAGTGCATGATAGCAGGAAGCAACTGAACACTGAGAAGCAAAACATATGGGTATACCAAGGGGTCTTTTCCATTCTTCGTGTAGTACGAAGGCTCGAATTTATTGAGATAAGCCTGAAGATCGTCTAAACTGTAAGGCGCGAGGCCATCATTCAAGACCACAGATGAAGATCCACCAGCAACGTCTCTGATGCATGATAATTTGAACCATAAGAAATCTTCAATTGTGTTGAAGAGCGTCGACAGATCCCTCAATATGCGCTCAATTTGCCTCCGGGAGCCAGAGATGATGGTGTAGAGTAGAAGTTTCTTCTTGTCATATGCGGTTCTACCCAACCGATCACCCATTCTTAGCATTTTCTCACATTCTTCTGATGCAATAGCTGCCGTCTCTGCAGCCACCATACCATCTGTTGTAATCCACTCTGTAAGCTGCAAAAAGGAAAGGTAACTAATATGCTGATTCCAATACTCCTGAAAATATATATATTAACATCTAAAGAACGCCTACCAGTGGCGCAAATTGTTGAGATGACCGAGTTGACCGAGCAATTTCCTTAGCCTCCTCATAATACCCAGTTCGTAAGCAAAAATATATCTGAGATTCAAGAGATACATATCAGTAATTCCATATAAACAGGCCTGAAGGTCAGCAATGTCAGTCTCTGTATCTCAAATAAATGTGGAGGACGAAATTTATAATTCAAAATACAAGGAAAATTATCCAAAACCTGTTGCCAAGTGGTATCAACAGGAGGCTGTCTACGGGCATCAGGTGAATCAAAATCTAATATTCCATATTCTCTCAAACGAATCTGCACAGCAGAGAAGATCAGAAATAAGAAAGCTAAGCACCCGATTGAAGATTATGATGCGTGTTAAGCTCTGCAAAAGTCTCTGACACTAACCCGAAGGAACGCACGAATTCTTTGCAAATTTCCAACAGACCCACCAAGAGCAGCCTGGAACAAGATTAGAAGAGCAAGACACATGTCAGAATGATTACCAACACTCTTGAAATAGGATTGAATTACATGTAGCAGCTGTTAGTTCCAGACAGCAGCCTACCATTTGAATTAGAGGGTAATCAAAAGATACATCGACATACATGTAGCAGCTGTTATCATTAAGTACAAAAGCAAAATAAAAAAGAGACAGAAATGAATACTTGTGTAGGGTGACTCTGAATTGTTTCCATTATATGTTTCTCATGCCCACGTTGTAAATGACGTCTTGCACCTATCGCGAGGGACATCCTCTTCGAAACACCCTGCCGAACTGCTGAGTCTTCACCTGTTATTGCCTGGAAAAGTTTGTCAACAATCAGAAATTATTGCATGAAATTGAGAAAGGCAAAAACGAAAAGTTTCCGTTCAAAAGATTACCTGAACAAGCTGCCATATTTTCTGCATGTTGACTGATTTTCCATGAGTTCCCTCAGCACCAAGAGATTCATAAGCGTCTTTAAAACACATTGCAGGCTGTACAAAAGTATGAATTTGGATCAGTAGAAAGCATACGCAGAAAATAGATAGGAGGGAAATAGCCAGCCAGATTTAATGGATGCTGCATCAAACGAAATCATCATCCAAAGGTAGAGTGGATACAAAATGAAAAATTCTAGCTTGACTTTTAAAAGTAGTTAGGGAAAATGAATAATATTCAGCTGTACTTATCAAACAGGATCTGAAGCAAAATGAACGCGTAACTAAGTTTCTAGAGAGTGTATAAGAAATCCGTACTCTAAATGGCAAGCCTCGTTCTCTTGCCGTGTTAAGTTTTTTCACAACCTCTCCATAGACGTACGCTTTTTTCTCATGGATGGGTATATTAGCCAGAGCCACAAGTTCTTTGCCTGGTGTTGACGATACCCGGGAACTCGAAGCCACCGGCACTAGCTGACCAGCATTAGTCTCTCTGCTTGCATCAGTCATATTGGTTTTAGGTAACATTGATATCCTGCTAAGGCTCTGAAGGAAGTCACGTTTTTCTTTTCTCCAATCCTCCTGTCATTTCAGATTCACATCCAATAGTTAGAAAATCAGTACGCACATCCTTCTAAAACATCAATAAGCAAACCATCCAGCCAACAGAAGCGTCCTTTAAAAGTTAGTTGCATCGTTCAATTCGTATAGACAACTATTAAGCAGGAAAGAACAAAAAAACGCGCTTATACTTCACACAACTACTGGCTTATCAATCTTTGTATGCAAAAGTATAATGAGAAGAAACAAAAGGCTAGGAGGAAAAAGAAGGGAAGCATATAACTAAAGTTAAACATGGAAAAAATGGATAGCCAGGATACAAACCTCCAGCACTTTCATCATGTAATCATTAAAGCTTCGAACATTATCCTTTTGAGCTTCTTGTATAGCTGATACCATGGCCATTTCATGAACCTAAAAAGAGAAAACAAAAAAAAAACACGGCACATGATAACAGTGGGTCATCGCCAAGAGAATCAATCAATAAAAAGTAGTAAAGTTTGGTAAACAAGTAGAGAAATAGAAGGTACCTGTTGCAGGTATTCTTCAACGCTCGTAGCCTCAGCGGGGAACACATCCTCAAACGTTGTCTTTAAAGAGTATCAAAAGAAAGAAAGAAAAAGGTCACGTAATGGCACAATGAATACGAGTAGGCTAAGATAGAAGAATAGAAGAAGAAAATCTTCACCTTCAACTCAAAAGATTTTAGATCACGAGCTAGTTGCTCTGCATTGATTCCTTCCCGTGCGAGTAGTCTACAAAAAACTCCAACGATAACAAAGACAACGGAATTTCATTTTCCCACTCACAATCAACACACAAACACACAAAAAGAGAGAGAGAAAACAAATGAGGATTCACCTAGTGGCAGCAATAGACTGAGAAGGAGCTTCGTTCCTTAAGGTTTTAGCCTTGAGCTTCTTCGATAACGCTTCCAACTGATCTAAATTTCTCTGATAGCGACACACACATACAAATCGATAGTATTATTCTCAAATCCAGCCGAAAGAACAAACAGGGGCAAAACGAAGAAAAAAGCAGAAGAACCTGAAGAGGAGGGAACTGAGACGAAGGAGCAGCTTGCTCCAGAAGCTTCGATGAAGAATGGAGAAGATCAGTCCAACCACTCATCTCCTGGTCGTTCGCCATTGCTCTCTTTAGGTGGATTCGAGCTTCGAAGAAGAACGGAGAAGCAAAAGAGAGAGGGTTTTAGGGATTTAACTTTTTTTTTTGTTTTTATTATTTTATGTTTTTACTTTTTTTACTCTTACCATGTCGAAATAACGGGATTCGCTCTCTGTAATAGCACAAGTCAATTTTACTAGCATACTGTATTAGTTACTTCCATCATCGCGCATATCAGAAATTGTATCTCAATCCTTTTTTTTTTTTTTTTTTGAATCATCAACTTTTTAAAAATATTTAAACTCATTAGTCTTCTGCATCAGAGATTCTGCATCAGAGATTGATTTTAGATTTAACCTGAGCGTCTTTCGGAACCTAACTTAGGTGATAAAGAAATGTATGCAACGAAAGTTATATAGTGTATGTATGTAATGTAGAAACTCTATGTACTACATGTGTCGTTGACATATCATAATCATAATACTGTATAATCCGGATTAAAACTCATACCCGAAAATAGGCAATGTGTAATGTGATGTGTGTTGACAACAACAAAAAGATATGGATTTATTGTCTACACAATGTTGACTTCAAAAAGATCTTGTTATTACCCATCATTGTGTGAATCCATACCCTTAGCCAGTTTGACTCAAAGTAGCAAGGGATAGACCGATATAGTAACAAACGATGCACAACATGTAAATAACTGAGTTGTCGCGAATTTACATTTAACTTTTCAACCACATAAAAAAAACCAAGTACAGTATTCCCCTCCTCGCCGTTTTTCGTTCTTTCGCCTTTGCGGATGCCGCGTGGGCCATGGGGAATAAGAGTGAACAAAAAAAGCCTCCTTTCTTACTATGAAATTTTAATATTTCTTTTTATAAAGTTCTTAACGCATTACAAGAATCTTAGCAAAAGGACTCCACAAAAAGAATCGAAAAAAAACCAAAGGCCTCTCTACTCGAGAGAACTTCTGCTTTGTATCCTCCTCGATACAGATATATAAGATATAGGTCTCTATTGCATAGAAGAAGAATAAAGAAATCATTTCAAGGACTTGAGAGGTTCTTAAGATCCTCTTCCTTGGCATACCAACTTGGTGCAATCTTTTGAAGATGAGGATACAAGTCTTTGTATGAGTTTCTTATTGTCCCTTCTGCTACTCCTGTCGCTACTGCTATATCTGCACCCCCAAAATAAAATATATTAATCAGCTTGAGATCAGTCTATAACTCTTTGCTCGAATAAATGTGACTACCCAGGAACTTTAGAAAAAAAAAAACCCAAACCTTTGAGAGGCTTCTTGTCATCAGAAAGCTGGGTTATGATATAGATAACTACTGCTGCAATTGATATAGGACTCCTCCTGCAAGATGCCAGATAAAAACATCTGTAAAGGTTCTGCTGTCTCTATCTATAATACGGAAACTGCGAATAAAATGAAGTTTCCCTACCTTATATCAAATTCCTCAGATTTTTTCACAGCTTCCTGAGCAGCTCTAACCGCTTGATGAGACATTCCAAGGTTAGAGCAGAACCTTTTCTGCAATATCATATAGCAACAAGACCGGAATGTCAAACACAAGCCAACAAAAAAAACTAACAGTAGCTTCAATATCAAGCTGAAGGTACACTTGCAAAATGCAAAACTGACCATGAAATCACCAGCGTGTATAGTGCCCAATTCCACAGAGTGACCAGTCTCGAGGCCCAAAGTCTTAACAATGTAGTCTTTTGCTCGTCCGATTTCCTTCTTTGTGGCTCCATTGGCAACAGAGCAGATTTCTAATCACAAGGTCGAGGAATTTGATTGACTTACGATGGCAAAGCTTTTAATATCAAGAGGGAAGCAGACTCTCTCAAATGAGAAACCTTTCAAACTGTACCCTTAATAGTTCGAGGCTTGTCCTCTTGCCTACAGGAAATGTACAAGCAAGCTGCCAAGAGTGCATCCTGGTTTCTTCCCCTGGTTGACTTTTGATCCTCCAGCCTCTTAAATATCTCATTAGCCCGATCCTACACAACATCAACAAAAAACCCACCAAATCCGTAAATGATAGGCTCCAAATAGCACATACTAGACCCATAGCTTCTTGTAAACATATCCACAGGCTATAAATTAACAGATAAAGACGAAAAAAGTTACCTTGATAGTTCCAACAAGCCCCAACCTGAGAAGAAGAAGAAGAAGAAAAAACGATCATCACAATGCACAAAACATGAATCTGGGAATATAAACAAACACTCTACACCAACACCAACAACATCACTTGCAAAGAGGCATGGATAACTCAAAACACACAGTTGAAAAATCGGAAATGATGAAAGATGATAAGTAAGTATGGAGGAGGTGGATTCGTCAGCTCAAAGCAAGACCAATACAAAATCAATCAAAAAGATCCGATCCAATCTGAGAGAGAGAGGGAGGAGGGGTACCTCTCGGACATGGTGGCAATGGTTTTAAAGGCTTGGATCAAGCCACGATCGGGGTTGCCGTTACGATTCTGCCACCTACCGAGAGAATTAGACAAGAAATCACCGGAGGAACCGTTGGGCTTAGCGATGACAGTGGTGAGAGCACTATCGGCGAGAAGCGGGTTGGTCGGACCACCGACACGATTGGGATCGCTGTTCGAAGACTCGTTGGCGAAGGTACGCCACTCCGATGTCTCATCGATCGAGTGCGATTCAAGAACCAAACCACACTCCGAGCATAAGGTGTCTCCGGCGGAGTGATCGAACACCAACTCCGTCTCCCTCTTGCAATCCGTACAATACGCATCCGACATGATTCACACACACACACACACACAAAGAAAACCCTAAATTAACCCCCAACACACCAAATATGAAAACCCTAATAGATCTTAATCGGTTACAAGATTCCTCCGATTTCTTCCTTTGTCTTCTTCTTCTTCGGGAGAGACAAATTAGGAGAGAAAAAAAAAAAACTAAAAGACGGGAATGGGTATATGTGGAGAAGGAGAGAATCCGTAGGTTTGTTTCACCTTTTATAGACAAAGCGAGATAGGAGAACATATTTCACATGTATTGAGGTGCACCTCAACGAGAAGATCGTAACCGTTGCTTTTACTGGGTCCCATTCTTAATTAATCCGACGGTCAGTTATATCTCTCCAGCGATTGACGTTTGTTTTTTTTCTTCTCTTATAATTTCCTTTTTGTAGCTTGCTTGTCCGTTTTAGGAGGACAGAGGAAAAAGAATTAAGTGACTTGTTAGGGAAGTCATACCGGTCGCATGTGTTGGATTTAGTTGGAAGATTTTTTTTTGCAGAGTGTTTGGATGCATGAACAGGAATATACTTGTAGTGTGTTTGGATATATGGAAAAAATAATTAACGATGACTCGGGGTCGGTCACTCACTAATGATCCACAATTGAAGAACTTGGTTCAATCAAAGTACAAGAAAACCTAATAACTACATTGTTGGGGTAAAAGTTTATTCCTCAAATAGCCAAGCATTAGAACGTGAGACAAACTGATATTTCGCTCCGAAGTTGACATATCACCCCTTTTTATACGTGTCTTCCCTAAATTATTTAATGAAGATATGAATGAATGCTTTTGGATTTATGTCCATATTATGCGACTTCACAACTTTTTGAACAAAACAACGAATCTATTATAATACTCCGGATAAGTTTTACATTTATGACCAGAATCTTGATATTTAAGATATTTCTTTATGAATCACGTAAAGGATAAATTCTATGATTTCTGTCTTGTTTATTTTTTCAAATTGTTTACACGTAAACATTGTGTGTCTCAGATTCTAGCTTTGTTAGTCGTAAATCTGTGCCGTGCGAGTTATATAGGATACAAATAAATCAATTTGAGCATTACTATCAGTGACCAACAACAACAACAAAAATTGGTTATATCATATCAGTTATCGTTATTCTGATTTTTATCTACCAACAAATAAAACATTCGGGCATGATCAACCAGAAAAGTGAACATACCACTATGCTGATTAAGGTGGACTATCTGATAAGATTGACTCATATATGTCCATCCGGCCATCCGGCAACTATGACCGCTTTGCAGAAACCAGAATACATACTTCTTATGGTTTCAAACTAGAGTAGTTTTATAAATTTTAACTATTTCTTACTTTTTTAGATTATCTCTTAGCCAATTTAAAATGCTTCAAAATTTTGTATTTGGTATAGAAATGATCCTAAATTTGAATAATCCATGTTTTCAATTAATATTAACATCTTGCAACCAAAAGATTAAAAAAAAAAACATTTGTAGGAAGATATGAACGTCAGGAACTTCCCAAAATAACCTTTGTCCTAGTTCGATTAATAATAACAAATCGTTAGTTGCTTATATATGTATATATATTCGCTTTAAAATTGTTTATTGTGTGTTTTCAATGTGAAAATGTAAAATCCACGCCACGTACCATTAACATATTTTTAGGGGTATTTAGGTGATTGTTAAAAGGAAATTAGTTTACTTAGGAAAGTAAGAAATGTGAATGGCGTGTGATAAATAAGAAAAATGTATTTTTGAAAAATATAATTTTACCCTTTTGTGTCTGGCAAACATTTTTTTTTTTGGGATCGAATTGAACTAACATATTTTCACCGGTTCATAAGAAACATATATAGTGAAATTGGTCGGAATCGAAATTTTTAACTCAAATTCAAAATCAACTTTTATTAATCAACTTTTTATTTAAAAGATGTACTGTAAACCACAGAAAACATATATTTAGAAGTACTAGAATTTATAAGGTTTTTGGGGTAGGAGATGACATTTGTTGTATCTCATTTGGATTTATCATACTCGAGCGGCGAGACATTAGAGACCATAAAAGAAACCAATCACCAGTCGTTTAGTGTTTTCTCCGGTTAAGTTCATTTGTACATGAAAAGGAATCAAGTTAACCCCCCATTTTGGAAAACAAAAGAGAGCAGATATGCACATCCGAGTAATCGATTAGCCTTGAACTAGAGAAAAATCTAAAGAGACCGCGTCTTCAACATGGAAATTGATCAGGGTTGATTATTCCCAAAACTAACATTGGAAAATCGGATGGTTCCATTTTGAACTATGTTTCACCAATGCGACGGCCTTGTTCCGAGGCCATTATGAACTTATAATTAAAATTAATCTTTTACTATAAAGTTTCCGAGACCATTACGAACTTACAATTAAAATTAATCTTGTACTATAAAGTTCTAAACATAAGAATTTTTTTATATTTTAGTGTGTGGCCTAGATCATCTAGGCATATGTCCGCTAATATTATATTTAAGTAAGCGGTTTAGACGTTAGGTGTTAATCTACCATCCAAACCTAATAACATTGGATACTCTCTCTTCTGCATATAAAAACAATCATGATCCGACAATATCCAGGTAAAAAGTTACTAAAAAAATGGAACAGAAGAAGAGAACAAAAGAACCTAACAATCTATCGTCTGAGTTTTCGGAAATCATTGGAACTTGGAAGGGATGAGATGTCGCGCGTCGTAGCCTAATAATTAATATTCAGTTATCTTATTCTTGCATTTTTTTATGGTAAATAATTGCTCGAATAATCGGCAAAGAGATACAACTCATTGCCTTTTGTAAAGTATAGCTTATACATCCGAACTAATTGTCAAAAGCTGATGTTCGGCGTCATGCACATGCCACATGCCAGATGCTCCACAAAAAGGTACATGAACCTTTAAACTTCACGCCGTTTTAGACCCACGAGACCAAATGCTGGGTCGTTTTTCTTCTTCTGAATAACCCTTCCTTACGTAACTTCGATTATTCCGAACGGATAAATCAATCCACTAGCCCTCTTTTTCTCCCTTATACGGTTAGGGATCATCTATTCTCACCAAAAGTAATTCTCTGACAGATACATTTTTTTATGGATAAAATTAAAATTTATGCAAATAAATCAAATAAAAAAACGAGTGTACGATGTAACATAAAAAAAAATGAAGAAAACTAGAGGCATAGCTATTTGACTTTGACCGAACACTTTGACAGCCATCTTCGTTCTGTTGTTTCCGTGTTCTTACCGAAAACCAGAGGAAAGTCCACTAAACCCCAAATAATAAAAAATTCATATATAAATATTATTATTTTAAATCCAATTGATATCTTCCATAGTTTCACTCGTTAGAATAGTTGTATGTATATATGCGTGTGTATCAAAAAGTCTCTTTAAACCATCTCATACACCCATTTCTCTTATCCTTCGTCCCGAAGAAAAGTTAGAAAATTCGTTTCCTGTGAGTTTTCTCTGTGATTCCCTGAAACGTCACCAAACTTGATCAAACTCTTCCTGAAAATCTAAACTTGGATTCTGGGTTTCTGCTTATTGTTCCCTGTGTTTGTACTTCCCCCTCGAGAAGAAGATGGTGCAGTATCAGAGATTAATCATCCACCATGGAAGAAAAGAAGAGAGGTTTAGAGTTTCATTAGAGGAAGGTGGTAGCTTGAAGAGAGCTAAACAAAAGTTTCTCTCTTTTCTCTTCCTCTCTATCCTTTCTTGCTGTTTCATCATGTCTCCTTACCTCTTCGGCTTCTCCACTCTCTCTCTCCTAGGTATGATTATTACCTCTCCCTCACAAACAATCTTATCTTTTGTCTTTTGTATTTCTGTTTCGCTTATGACTTTTCACTCATCTCTCTGTTTTTCTTCTTCTGCAGATTCGTTTAGCAGAGAAAGCGAAGGTCTTAGTTCTTATGAGCCGGTCGTTGCCCCTCTCTGCTCAGAAATCTCCGATGGTTAGTATTATAATCTCTTTCTCCAAAAAAATCCAGTCCCCAATACTTTGAAAAAACAGAGCTTTGATCTCTTCATCTTAGATTAGAACATGTTGTGTTATCTGTTTAAAACTTACGGTTGTCGATTCTTCAACTCTGTTGTGTAGGAACCATTTGTTGTGACAGAACCGGTTTGAGATCCGACGTCTGTGTAATGAAAGGTGATGTTCGAACAGACTCTGCTTCTTCATCACTCTTTCTCTTCGCCTCCACCAAGAACAACACAAAACCAGAGAAGATCAAACCTTACACCAGAAAATGGGAGACTAGTGTGATGGACACTGTTCAAGAACTCAACCTCATCACCAAAGATTCAAACAAATCTTCAGGTCGCGTCTGCGATGTGTATCACGATGCTCCTGCGGTGTTCTTCTCTACGGGCGGATACACTGGAAACGTTTATCACGAGTTTAACGACGGGATTATCCCTTTGTTTATTACTTCAAAACATTTCAACAAAAAGGTTGTGTTTGTGATCGTCGAGTATCATGACTGGTGGGAGATGAAATACGGAGATATCGTTTCGCAGCTCTCTGATTATCCACTGGTTGATTTCAATGGAGATTCAAGAACACATTGTTTCAAGGAAGCAACTGTTGGATTGCGTATTCACGACGAGTTAACAGTGAATTCTACACTAATGAGAAATGGGAATCAAACCATTGTTGATTTCCGAAACGCTCTGGACCGAGCTTACACGCATCGTATCCAAAGCTTGGTTCAGGAGGAAACAGAAGCGAATGAGACAACAACATTTGACTTGAAGAAGCCGAAGCTAGTGATTTTGTCAAGAAACGGGTCGTCGAGAGCGATACTAAACGAGAATCTTCTTGTGAAGCTAGCAGAAGAAACCGGGTTCAGTGTCGAGGTTCTAAGGCCGGACAAAAGAACAGAGATGGCCAAGATTTATCGTTCGATGAACACGAGCGATGTCATGATCGGTGTACATGGAGCTGCAATGACTCATTTCCTCTTCTTGAAACCGAAAACCGTTTTCATACAGATAGTTCCGTTAGGGACCGATTGGGCGGCAGAGACATACTATGGAGAACCAGCGAAGAAGCTAGGATTGAAGTACATTGGTTACAAGATTATGCCGCAAGAGAGCTCCTTATACGATGAATATGGCAAAGATGATCCTGTAATCCGAGATCCGGATAGTCTCAACGATAAAGGATGGGAATATACGAAGAAAATCTATCTACAAGGACAGAACGTGAAGCTTGACTTGAGAAGATTCAGAGAAACGTTAACTCGTTCCTATGATTTCTCCATAAGGAGGAGGTTTAGAGAGGAAGTTCCTCGTTTGTCTGTTTCATAGAGAAGAAGAAAGTATAACATTCTTTTGTTTTTTTGTCATCGTATAACATTCTTTTGTAAAGTTTATAATTTAAATTCTTAAAAGTATTTGGTGAGTGACATACTTAACACTGTACTCATCATCATTTAGTTTAACCTCATCCTAGCAATTAGTCAAAACAGGTCAAAAATGGTCACCGAATGGATCAGATGAGTCTTAATGAGGACGCTGCTTCTAAATAGATCTTAGATATATAATTGTGAGTCTTCATCAGGACGCCACAATGCTTCCATATTTTTTTGTGCAGAAGTTACTGTACATGTAAATTTTATTTATTCATAGGTAGGTAGAAAGATTTATTATGATTCGGAAGGGAGACGTCTCTTGTTGTGACGTTCTTAGTTCTAACACTATTTCCAGTTAATGTAATCCACTTGAGGAAAATAAAAAAGATACAATCTATTGTGAACAACTTACTTTGGAAATGTAAATTCGATTATGATTTGGGAGGGAATCATAAGTCATAACCCATAATCCAAGACAGGCTCTTAAAGGAACAAGACCTATAAGCAGCTGCTATGTAATCTTAAAATCCATAAGCAGCTGCAATGTGATGAAGCAGTTGAATTGTAGGTGGCGGCCAAAAGTGTTGTGCTAGCCATCACAAAGGCAGCGAACAAACGCGCTGAGTTAGAAGAGAACAAATTCACTGACTAGAAGTTATGTTAAGACAGGGTTTAGATATGTGTTTTTAACAATATGAACTAGGGTGTGTCAAAGTTGAAATTGTTTTAGTCTCTTGATGTTGTTCTAAGTGTGGGATGCAAACTTTCGTCATCTTGATTTTCTCTTGTTGCTTTTTTAGTTGCATGCTTCGAGGTTAGTAAACTACCAAAATACATGGGCCACAAAATTTTTTGGGTTGGGCCAAATAATTAGAGCCGCTTCTGATTGATTGTAGAGATTAAAGGCTTCTTTGGATGCAGCGAGGGATGATCCACAGACCGAACACAAACATGTTGTATATAGCCCGAGATGGTAGATTCCTGGATCGAAATATGTAAACATCAGTTATAAACGATGATAAATATGGCTATAAAGTAGGGTACAAAAACTCCAAATTTTAATTTTATACTTTATTCTTTCTTGTATGTTCATCCATGGTGAATGAAATAGTGTTAAATTAGGGTTTTGATATAGGTTTTCAATTCAAAATCAATTGGTTACTAGTGGATTGGTTTTAATCTTTTATATAGTATTTTATTAATTTTTATATTTATGATGTGGAATGTTTATTATTAACAAATAGTTTTATCTTGAAAAAAAAAAGAAGGAAAAAATAGGTTTAAATGCTCACAATTAAAGTAGAATTGAAAAAAAAGATGGTCAAATCAGTCAACCAAAGAAACATGTGTCCGATGATTTGCGGTTTGTGATATATCATATAGTTAATTAGGTAACCAATATGTTACATCATGAACGAGGAACCATATCTCGTGTTTGGAACCGCCCAAATATCATATTAATCACTAGACTATTAATCACCCTTTGCAATTCTCGCTTTTATATAATCGGATTCAACTATAATACTTTAGCTTAGGATGGTTATAGTGATAAATTTGTTAATTGTTTTTTTATGATGAAAGCAAGGTTACGTGCGTATTTATGGGTACATTGTAGCCTCACACTTGTACACATATAATATAAACAAAGAAACATGCGTATATATCGTGCTCTTTTTATCATTTTAAAAAAAAAATTATTGTGGCTCTCTAAAATGAATTCATCATGTTCTTTTTTTTTCGTTTATGAGTGTTTCAAAATCTCATTTGAGATATATATACTCAAAATTAATAATTTCTCCGAGGCATCTCTACAATAATTAGCTTATGACCCGAGAGTTAGGTACTTAGTTAGATCTCTAGATTTACATGGCTTCTACTATCCTTCTTTAATTTTCATCCACATTTTCATAACATAAACGATAAAATGCATAATTACGCACGCACTTGACGGTATATATTAATATATGTATACATTTAATCAGGAAAAACAACCATAATCTATATCAAAAAAAGCAAAAAACACCAACAAAAAATCTGCATAGACGGTAACATTGTTGCACAAACTTCTGGCATATGTTGTCTTTTTTGTGGTGTTAGTTACCGTATTAATACAAATGATATACTTTGCTACAAAATTATCCCAATATATTTTGTTGAGGCACAACCGTTTTTCTTTTATTTATAGCCACGTCACTGCATACGACCGGGACAATATGGGAAGGGATCCATTTAAAGCCAAAGAAATGTTCAACGACTCCAGTTACGTTGTCCCTTGTCACTGTCTGATATGAATGTCAACATATTAAAATTCAGAGAGAACAAAAGCGAGTGTCAACTTAAAGATAAACTTCCACGCTAAAATGAAAATTAACAACTTTTTTTAGCCCGGTCCATCGTGGACCCACCCTAATTGACGGTTACGATTAACGGATGGAGACGAGATTTGATAATGGTGAAATGAAATCTCGGGTGTTTAAACTTGTAATAAAAACGCTTATTATTAGAAAGTCATAGTCGTATCAATCACACCCAATGGACAAAAAACTATATACTCGTATACACACTTGTTATTTTAACCTTCAAGACTCAAGAGTGTCTATTTATATCAATTTAAAATAAGCCAAAAGCACATATACACACAAATAATCCAGTCACATACGAGTATCGATGCGTATAACTAAAAACAAGTAAAAGATTAATAGTGCAATGCTGATATCTTGTTAAACTAGCTCTATGTTTTGTGATAACTTCAATCCCAATAAAAAACTACAATATATATAATAATTTGATTTTGGGGGGCTCTCAAATGATAGGCAATAAATAACATAATCACACATATATGCTTTATTAAATAATCATAAAATATGTGTATAAATACACATACAAATCGGCCACACCTCTTCGAACACTCATAATCACTTTGGTCGGCCGCTTTCTTCCTTTCTCCTTCCTCAATTATACATTCATACACTCAAACATATAAACATTTCTCACCCAAAAAAAAAAAAAATATATATATATATATATCTCTATTAATTTCCCTGTAGATCAACGAGACATATCATAAAGAATGATGCAGTACCAAGAACTCGCTCTTCAGAGAAGCTTTAGCTGCAACTCAAGAAAGATCAATCCGGAGACCTCTCCGGCGCGTGGCTTCCACTCCCGTTCTCCCTCCTCCGCCGGTTTGATCCCTACCATCCCTGAGAATGATCTTTTCCTCGTACCCTGCCGGAGATGCTCCTCGGCCTCCCTAAGACCAGTCTCCTCCTCCTCGTCTTCTACTTCCTCAAGAAACATCGTGAAAGTCAACTTGAAGCTTTCTTCCTTCTTACGTTCTCTCATCAACCTTATTAACCTCCCCGCTTGCAACTTCCTCGCGCTTCCTTCTCCGCCATCTTCTTCCTCCAGCGTTTCAAACCAACTGATTTCATTCGTCACCGGTGGATCCTCTTCCCTAGGGAGAAGAGTCACCGGGACGTTGTACGGACACAGAAGAGGCCACGTCACGTTTTCCGTCCAGTACGGTCCGAGATCCGACCCAGTGTTGCTCTTGGACCTAGCGATGTCAACGGCAACTCTTGTCAAAGAGATGTCGTCCGGGCTCGTCAGGATCGCGTTGGAGTGCGAGAAGCGTCACCGATCGGGGACGAAGCTTTACCAGGAGCCCAAGTGGACGATGTATTGCAATGGGAGGAAGTGCGGTTCCGTGGTGTCACGTGATGGCGCATGTACCGAGTCTGATTGGCGCGTGTTGAACACGGTGTCTAGGGTTACGGTTGGAGCGGGAGTTATTCCGACGCCGAAAAGTATTGATGACGTGTCTGGTGGCGGTTATGGTGGTGGAACGGAGCTTGGGGAGTTGTTGTATATGAGAGGTAGATTCGAACGAGTCGTGGGGAGTCGTGACTCGGAGGCGTTTTACATGATGAACCCGGACAAAAACGGAGGTCCAGAACTCAGTATTTTCCTTCTTAGAATATGAAGAAAAAAATGTTTTTCTTAAGAGGGAATTATTTGACTTTTTAAAAAAATTGAAAATGTCTTACTCGACGTATTACTATATAGTGAATGATTGCAATGTTGTGTCATGAAATATATGTAAACGATAGTGAGAAGGCCTAGGAGGTTTGCTAGGTTTTTTTTAAATCTCTTGCTTATTAGATGTGTTATTTTGGTTTGTTTGTCTGTTTTGGTTGTTGTTTTTACAGCAATTTTTGTGTTTTTGGTTTTTGTTAAATAAGAAGAAAAGAAGGATGTGATAATTAGTATGTGGTTGCTTATATGCAAGGCATGAAGATTCCCACATGGTCCGTCATGATTAATGCCAAAATTAAGATTCTTGCTGTCTTTATTACAGATAAACTATAGTATTTTTTTTTTTTGAGCAAGAAGGCGAGTTCGCTTTTACGTGTAACGCAGCGAGCAATGTAGTTTAAAAATATAGTATTACGGAAAGTGGGTTTGCTTTTGCGTTGTAACGTGTAACAGTCAATTCGTAACCAAACCCCTTTTATATTGTAATTCAAAATAGTGTATGACACCATCAAATTAACGAGTTACACTTGTACATATAGTATAAACTATACATATATAGTGAAGTTTTCACTTTTTCATGGATATGATAATATTGAAATAAAATGTCACATACAAAATAATTAATATGTCAATATATAACATTTTGAGAACTTTAATTTGCTAAAATGCGTATAATTTTTTTATTTTATTTACTAACATGCATGTAGTGAACAATTAATTGATTAGTTTTTTAGTTGATTTGCATACGAAGTTATAACTATATTGATCATATCATGCAATATTATGAGATTCCAAATGACTGCTTGTACACGGATATCGTATTGGTCTTGTAGAAATATATGGTCCGAGTGGAATTTTAAATATAGATTAAAAATCACAACGAATTAAAGTTGCCTTGAGATTTGTTTGAAAAATATGGAGAGAAATATAAAGAAATGGAAAATAGAGGGGTGGCTTATGAAAAAAAGTTGGTGGGATAGAGCGTAGAACCCACGGGGTTTGGCTTTAGTGGACAAAGTCGGGAAACTCATCACAGCAGCAGCAAAGCCAAAAAACCCCTTTTAGGAAATTTCCACTTCATTTAATTTTAGGACCACATTTTTTTGTTTTTTCGTACAAATGTTAAGATTTTATACCATTTTCTGGGACCACATTTCTCTAGTTTTGTATCTATTTTTTTTTGTTTTTTTGAAAGCAAGTTTTGTATCTATTTCTTACTCTTCATCTACGATATATATATAATTTGTGGGTATATATATCAGTTTTCTGACTTTTTTGGGGGTGGGAGAATTTTTTTTTAATGATGTGGGTTACTTACATTATAGAGGTTAAATTATTGGTAAACAGGTTAGAACATTGTGGTAACTATACCTTTTAGCTAGCTAAATAAAAAAGTTATGGATTTTGGTCCATTTATCTTTAGATTCGAGACCAGCCTTTAATAATGTGTTTCGGATCCACAAGTTCAAATCATCCTTCCCTAAGTGTTAGCATCTATGATTCAAACTCGGATCCGGTAATACTATACCAACACTCTTCGGACATGGTGGATAGCCAACCATACCAGAATATATACAAAATAAGTCATATCACTGGTATTTTTTTGGTTGGTCTACACACAAATGATCATTTTAGTGGATATATTTCTTATTAATTTAGATTTTACATGAAGATTTGCTAAACAAATCAGAAATGTTTTAAAAGAAAAAATTTCAAATTAATTAAAATAATTACCCCTATATCTTAAGTACGTTTTATTGTAAAGTCGATACAAAGCAATAATTAGTGGGCTCTGTCTTAATATATTTAGAATTTGCATGCGTACCCTACATATATTGAAATATATGAAATATAAAATATAGGAGTATAAGTTATTAACAGATTTACAAGTACATGGTCCCATACGTATACGCGTCGTAGCTAGGATTAGATAAAGCAGATCATATAGAGACAGAAACGTAGCAGATGCAGTAATGATTTTTTCGATTAGAAAAAAAAGGGAAGCAAATTTCCAAAAGCACTTTCGATCAAAAAAAAAATTTCCAAAAGCACTGTGAAGGAAATGCATGTGATCCTGATAGCTTCCTGAGTTAACTACGAAAACTTCAACATCCAAAAATGCATGTGTTAACTAAACAAATCCAGTGTCGTCAAAAAAAAGAAGCATGTGCCAACTTTCTTGAATAGTAGCAGTTCAATTTCAAACCATCCACTTCAGTTTCCAAAATTAAATTTAACATTAGTATATATAGAACAGGTCTTGGTTAGTTTCCCCATGGACCGATTCGAAAGATCTTGCCATAATCAAGTTTGTCGTTCTAACGTTCTACTAATTAACGATTACGCATGAATATAACTTGTGTGAACCGAAACAAAATACTTTAAAATGTCCCTCAGAATGAGCATCTATGAAGTCTACTAATTGGGAAATACCTCCACTACGTAAAATTTTGTCTCGATAAAACATTTAAAACTCATCATTAACTTCTACTTCAATTTGGTAAGGGACGATAAATTATCGAAAGATATGTGGCTAGATATAGCTAGAGCTATACATTTCTTTTAACTGATATAAATGATAGATGTACGCACAAAATTACCTTATCCGTACCTACAATATAAGTTGTTGCATTATTGAATAAGCTTGCATTACCTGATGACAACACATCATGAACATGAACACATGGCTCGCCTTAACGATTTTAATATTGACGCTTTTTCTTCGGGCAGATCTAATCGCGTCGTGTACACTTCTGTCTTCATATTGTCCTCATCTCTCTCTGTGTTCTTTCTGAAAACGGATCTATTCTCCACTTTTCTAAAAATATATAAAATTACTTGTAAAAAAAAACAAACTAAAATTTATAATGTTTTATTAAAAAAAAATTTGTTATAGAAATCAAAACCAAACAAACATGAAAAAAAAAATAAAAAATAGATGGAAACTGACAGCTGAATAATGCTCATTTTGATAAATGATTTCTAAAAGTGAAAATAATTTTATGATTTTTTAGTTAATTAATTAGCCAAACCCAAACGTAACGGGAATAAATAATTTGGCTAAAATTACCTAAAAACTGTTCGTTGTCACGCACTCACGCCATTGTCATTTGCATATGTTAAAGTTACTACTGTTTGGCATAATTAGTAATTTAATTTTCTGAAAACTATTCTTCTTCTATTTCTGACGTCGATGAAAATTATTCGTATAAATATTTTTCCTTTCTATCTTATATCGTGTAGGATGAATATGCTGCTATGTAGTATGGTGTCTGATATGAAAGGTAGGTAACGATTTCTACTTCTACATATATAGGATAGAGTTTCTAGCTAATATAGAAATAATTAAGAATGTAGGGTTAAATTGGTTGGTTAAGAACTACTGACCGTAAACCATATAGATAGCAGTTATAAATAATATAATATTGTGGAGCAATGCGCTTTTTTGGTTGGCAAATCTGAGTTCTCTTGCCACGGCATATGCATACATTGTTTATGATTTATCACTGTTTAATGTTTCTATAGACTCCACGCATATAACTGACAAGAGTCAATACTAAATAATGAAAACAGAAAGTTTTACATTACTTTATTTTAAATTTTAATTTCTTAACGTGGACTACTTTCTGCTAAAAGAGTAAAACTACTGTAACATGTATATCTAATGCTTATATAGTAGATCCGACGTAAAAATATAACCAGTTTGGACACAGCTGAGCTCAAACACCGATCGGTAAATCATGATTTTCGACTAATGATAAATTATTAATGATCTTTTAAGCCTAAAACTTTCTTCGTTTGGGTTGAGCTAATGTTAATATATCCTTAATTAAACTGATCTAGCTTCCATTTTAAAATGCCAAGGCATCCATTAATAGAAAATACTTAAATAAATTTACAAATAAGTAAGGATGGCCTCATATGGTACCTCAAGAGTCAAGCCCAACCATATACATAAATAGCTGATCAATGAATCTTAGTGGTAACATGCCTTTGGTCACATAGATCAATTATCAATCAATACCCCGGCCTATTCTATATTATCTAATAATGATTCATATATCTTTTAATTTTTCTGATACGGGTCATATTTTTCGTAGGTTTAAAGATTATAATATGTTGTCAAAAAAAGAAGAAGATTATAATAGAATGAGTCTGTAGACTGTACATTTTTGCGAATGGCTCCGACTCGAGATCGATAAAGTAGAATCAAAGGATAACTCATTCGTTTTAGCAGCGTTGCGTTAATCACATTTTACGACGAGAAACATTGTAACTTTTCAGACACTTTTTGAACTAATTTCTTCGATTTATACCATCATTGATGATTTTTTCACACTCACACGATACTATATATATTATATATTATAGACGGTCTCATACAGAAAATTAACCCTATACGCTTTAGTTTCTCACGATTCATATAATCTAACATTAATTATGCATAGTAATGTTAGTTACCAGTAGCTCGACTGGTCGAGGCTCCTTCAAGTCAAAATTTGTTTCATTAGTGCAATATATATTGTGATCATTCATGAACGTAAAGATTAACAATGGTTTAGATCAGTTAGATAGATAAAAAATCCTATTATTTAGATCATTGGTTCATAATAAGAAGCGGGATAAGAACATACAATCGAAGAGGTCGACGTGGATTTAATTAATATCATAAGTCGAGACTATACAAAGTGCATATAAACAATTATATTAATTCATAGTATCATCTATGTCAGTGGTCTTATTACATATCTTTACAGGTTAGAATAAATCAAATACGCAGATCTGAAATATCCTAACGTAACCGAACAAAATAATACTTTCTCTTTACATAATTGATTAACACCCTCTCTATCATTGGTGTTATATAACTTGTATATTTGCATAAATACACGTCCACGTATTTGTGTACAGTTATTTATAATATTCTAGAAAAAAACATTATCCTTAATTAGGTCCAGAGTCAAATAGAAATAAAGGTAAAAGATATTTCCCATGCATAAGATATTTTCATGAGATATTTTTATGCATGAGATATCCAGCTCGAGAATAAAATTTTGTTGGATCTTGGACCGACAAAAGTAGTGCTTTTTCAACCTTAATAAAACGATACTTGTTTAACAAAACACAATGCCCGTAACTAAAATTATTGATAAAAGAGAGATTTGATCTTCCTTCCATCAACTATGCTATTAACAAAAACAAAAAAATCAGTGTGTTCCTAAAAGTACTCATCCAACCACGATCCAATTTGATGATAATTATGTTAATTAAAAACACGTGTATTGACTGTTAAGCTGAACAACAAAAATATCTTTTATGCTGTCGTACAGATATTTAATCATGGGATAATTAACAAAATACCCTACTTAAGAAGTTCAGATATGAAATTTGAAAAACACACTGAATTTTTTCTTTGAAAATTAAACTTACTTATATTAATAAAATATTTTGACTCTAATTAAGAAAACTATTCGAGATAAAATAAAATAATTGTGCTATGATAAATTAACTGTAAAACTGATATTTTTAACTCTATATTTGGATAATTTTAGAATATTTGGAAATTATCTCTAATAAAAATCAGATTTATTGGTCTTATTCTTATATAAACATCATACATAAAAATCTTTTAATGTATGTATTACTGTATAAGCTATTCTTTAACTAAAAAAATTCTATCAATGAGTTTTATAAAAAGATTAATTATGTGTGTTAAACGACATCTGTAGTAAAAACAACGTCAAAGATTGTTTTGAATAATTAGAAGGAACGTAACTTATACAAAAAACATATAAGCCCAAGCATAAATGAAATAAAGCCCATAATAGGCCCATATTTAATATTATTGGAAAACCTCTGTTTCACTGGTAAAACCTCAGAAAACCCCTCTTCCACTGAAGCTACTGTCGCCGGAGAAAATGGTGATGGGGTTGAAGAAGGTAGTGAAGAAGGGACTGATCGGCGGAATGAGCTTCGCCAAAGACGCCGGAGCAATCAATTGGTTTCCCGGTCATATGGCTGCCGCAACTCGCGCAATCCGCAGCCGCCTCAAGCTCTCCGATCTCGTTATCGAAGTTCGCGATGCTCGTGTCCGTACACATTCAATACTGTCTTTTGATTTCGATCAGTATAATCGTGGGAGGATTAAGCTGACTTTTTTTTCATTGGTTCATTTTGGTTATATTGCAGATTCCTTTGTCATCGGCGAACGAGGACCTGCAGCCTCAGTTGTCAGCGAAGAGGCGTATCATAGCTCTTAATAAGAAAGATTTAGCAAACCCTAATGTTCTCAATGTGAGTGAATTTTCTCTGTCCCTTGTGTTGGTTAGTCTCTGTGTGGCCCAGGGTGCTGAAGTTTATGATGGTGTTTGTAGAAATGGACACGTCATTTCGAATCCAAGCAGCAAGATTGTCTTGCCATTAATGCTCATAGCAGAAGCTCTGTCAAGAAGGTTAGAACATCATCATTTTTGCTTTCTATGTTCGTTTAGTGAACCAGTAATAGTTTCATCACACACTGTCTTTGATGAGGTATTGTTGTTGCGCTTAAAAAAGTGACCTTTTATGTTTGTATCATGTCGTATAGCTTCTTGATCTCGTCGAGTTTAAGCTCAAGGAAGTGATTGCTAGGGAGCCTACTTTACTTGTTATGGTGGTTGGTGTCCCCAATGTTGGAAAATCTGCGCTGATTAATTCGGTCCATCAAATCGCAGCAACTCGATTTCCTGGTAAGATCAATTAGTGTCTCGGCTTATCAGCAGTATTAAGTGCACATTTCACGCATAATTTTATGAACTCTTAGGTGAAGTTCATACTCTTAGGTGAAGTTCATATTTTTTAAAGTTAAACTTTTCATGGAGGATATGATGAATGGAGTGTAACATGCCTTATTTCGATATATGCATCATGTGCTTAGCGCAGGATAGATTAAAGAGAGCTACGGTTGGTCCATTGCCTGGCGTAACACAAGATATTGCTGGTTTCAAGGTCAGCCTATTTTTTTGTTTTCTCTCTTTTTCTCTACTTGTTTGGGGATTTACTGCTTGTGCTCTACGCTTCAGCGTGACTTATGAACATATATTGAAAAATTCCTGTGGCAACAGATTGCTCATCGACCTAGCATATATGTACTAGACTCCCCTGGTGTGTTGGTCCCAAGTATCCCCGATATCGAAACCGGCCTGAAGCTTGCACTTTCAGGTTCCTATTATCTCCTTTGACTTCTTTCTTCTTGGTTCTAGATGGTGTAAACCTGTGCACTAGATTTAGTTGTTCAGAAGGTGATAGAATTTAGATCTTTCAAATCCCAAATCCTAGCTAGTCAAGGAGAGTTTCTCTTTAGGTTTTCTTAGCTGAGTGTTTCACGTTTTCTAAGAACTTAATCCATTTAAAATTTTGACAATGTAAGGGTCCGTCAAAGATTCAGTAGTGGGTGAAGAACGGCTTGCCCAATACTTTCTGGCTATTCTAAACACTCGAGGGACTCCTTTGCATTGGAAGTACTTATTCGAGGGAAGAAACGAAGGGTCTCATCCAGACTCCATCGATAAACCAAGCTACAACTTAAAGGATCTTCGACACCAGAGATCCAAACAACCAGATTCATCTGCTCTGCACTATGTCGGGGTTAGCATAATGGCCTTATATCTCTAAAGCTTGCTTTCCTCCTGAAATTGTCCTAACTATTGAGGCTCCCCTATCATCTACAGGGTATGATCGCAGAAGTGCAACGATCACTATACACAACTCTCTCAGAATTCGATGGAGACATAGAGGATGAGAATGATTTGGAATGTTTGATAGAGCAGCAGTTTGAAGTTCTACAGAATGCATTGAAGGTCTCTACCAAAGCATCATCCGAAGCAAGGTTAATGGTGTCCAAGAAATTTCTTACTTTGTTTAGGACAGGTAGACTTGGTCCCTTCATTCTTGACGATGTACCTGAAACTGAAACTGAGCCGTCCAATTCAAGACGGGTAGTATAGCTGTAAAAACAAAAGCAAATTGTGACACATTCTGCGTGGAGCTTAAGATAGTTGATTCCATTTGTTTTCATTTGAGATTCAATGGCGTTGCTTCAGTAACTCCAAAGTATTTTTGAATGAACAAAACTGAATCATGATAAAATTTGGCATCTGCCAGAAACAATCAAATCTATCTGCTGTCCTCATTTATTGGCCTCGATGAATTCTCGGTACTCTTTCTTCATCTTCACACCCGATATAGTCCTGCACAGACTCGATAACTTTAGCTAAACCTGATCACCATACTCAAATACAATCCTACTAATGAAAGAACACAGCCCAACCTGAGCATTTCCTTGTTTTTGAAGAATTGCACACATGGCGTTCCCATGATTCCGGCTGCTTCAGCAATTTCTTGATCTTCCTCGATGTCAATCTCAACAAAGTGCACATCATTGTGATACTCGTCGACCACCTGAAACAACATTAATGTGAAACGGACAGGTGGTTATATAATCAGTCCAGCAAGCAAGAGAGATCTCTCTTCCAATGTTTAGTCAGGAAGGATCACCTTGTTCAAGATAGGCTTCAGAGTCCTACAGGGGCCACATGTTGGTGAAGTGTATAATACACATATAACTCTTGGACTCTCATGGTACAATTTTCTAAGAGCATACTGAAAGCAGGGAACAAAAAACACAAAACGAAAGAAGTGAGGTAGAGAAAATGCTTATAGATTATATAAGTCAAAGGTTCATATGTAAACCAAAAGAAATAGTAAATAACCACCTGTCCCCGATGCTTTGTAAGAGTGACATCAAACTTTTCTTGGACATCCCGCTGTGTGAATTCTTTCTTGGTCTCTTCAGTTTGAGGCTATCATGTGGCAGAACATGAACATGAAAGAGTGTAAGCCTTGTGAAGCAAGCATAAGATTTCAGCTATTTAGGAAAATACTAATTCCTACCTGGTGAAATTCAACAAGAAGATTGTTACTTGTGAGGTATCTCTCGGCTGACAAAGCAGCTATGCATCCTGATCCAGCAGCGGTTACCGCTTGTCTCCATTCATGGTCCTAAAGTGACAAATGGGATAGTAGCAGACAATATTATCGAACAAATATGACTTCAAAGAGTTAATACCAATACCGAACGATGGCTAAAAGTTCCAAAGCACAACCTGCACATCTCCTGCAGCAAATACACCTTCAACTGATGTATTCGATGTTCCTTCGCGAACCAACACGTACCCTGAGCTGTCGAGTTCGACTTGGCCTTCCAATAACTGACTATTTGGCGAATGCCCTATTCCATAAAACAACCCTTTTGCCTCCAGCTCCGTTTCTTCTCCGGTATCAACTTTTCTGAGTAGAATGCCAGACATCTGTCCCTTGGTGTTGCTCAATACGTCCACAGTTTCCGTGTTGTAATGCACTGTGATGTTTGGATTGTTGATCACTCTGAAACATTCGCCATAACCAACCTGTTAAAAAAACACTCAGGGTGTTGAAAAGACTCAACTTACAGTGTGCTCATTAGTCTATAATTCCAAAAGCCAACAAAAGGGGATAAGCACTTTACTGGTTAGTTATCGAATTACTTGGAATGGAACTCATAGCCAAAGGCTTTCCCAGAAACATCCAAGTGTAAGGATTTTACATGGAACAGGTTAATTACAGTCAATATATGCACCAAAAAACACAGATAGCCATACAAAGTTGTCACGGATTATTCTGATTTGGTTTCCTAATGGACAACACGCATTTCCTAGACTTGGACATACCATTAATAGAATAATAATTTTATTTTTCCTTCAGAAGTCAAAGAAGAAGAGCAGAGTATAAATTCAGAAGCTATTAATATAACAACTTTCAAAAACTCACCTATCTTGCATAGCCTTGGATGCTCTCAACTGGTCTCTGCGAACAAGCAAATGAACATGACGAGCATATTTAGTGAGGTACAAAGCTTCCTCTGTCGCCGTATCTCCTCCTCCAACCACGGCAAGTACTTGCCCTTTAAACAAAGGCGAAGCCCCATCACAGATTGCACAAGCACTAATTCCCCTACTCCAGAATTCTTCCTCTCGAGGTAGTCTCAGCCTCCTTGCTGTAGCTCCAGTGGCATAAATGATGCTATGGCATTTGACCTACAAGAAATCAACCCGAGTTGACAACATCAGAATTATTTTTTTCATCATTTGCTGGTTCTTAAGAGAGTAAAGACTAAAGAACCTCACAAATATTTTAGTAAGAGCTTACGTCTATCAAAGCAACTAAAGCTCAGGTCTTTAGAAGATCAAATGAAATACCCAACACTATCAGCACTGGTCTCTACCAGAAACAACCCAAAATGCAAATTGCACAAAGTAAAGAGCTTCCTCCATGGATTTTATAAGGGATATTCAGACATGCATTTCGGAATCTTGATGGAATCGACAAAAAGAGTGATGAACTAAGAAAGATAATCACCTTACGTTCACTACTTTGCACAGTAAAGGGAGCGGTTTTGACATCAAGAGATTCCACATCTTCTGGATACAACTCTGCTCCCCACCGCTCAGCTTGCTTCCTCATTCTACACATTTAACCACAAAACCAAAAACAGAATTGCCTCAGAAAATGATCCCTGAATCAAAAAAAGGATTGCTCATAATCCAATTCCTCACTTCTCCATTAAATCAGGACCCGTAATCCCGTCGGGGAATCCCGGAAAGTTCTCAACTTCGGTGGTTGTCATCAACTGTCCGCCGGGAACTCCTCCCATCTGATACCCTTCGAAAACCACCGGCTTCAAATTGGCACGAGCTGCGTATATAGCTGCCGTGTATCCAGCAGGACCGGAGCCTATAATCACAACGTTCTCGATAATCTCGCCTGCAAAACAATTAAAGAGCTCGATTACTTCCCCAAGTAGCAACACTGTCAATCAAAACAAAGCAAAAGAGTTCAGCCCTCTTCCTACGATACCTGAAGAAGAAGACGGCGAATTGGCGGAGGCGGAGACTCTGAGGCGGAGGGAATCGGAGCGAGTTCGTGTTGGTTGGCGGAGGACGAATGATGAGTCGCGGCGTGCAGTAGCAGTAGTAGTAGCGAGAAAGAAGAGGTGAGGCGGAGGAGAGAGAGCGGATGACGCGGCGGCGACTCGGAGGTTAACTCCGATGCCTATCTTAGGAGACGCAGCCATTTTCTCTTTCTTTTGCTTCTTCTCTCTTCACCTTACACAGACCATACAATTTTTTCAAAATCCCCATTTTCTGTTTTGCCTATTGCTTGGCGACTGTCCCTCACGCGCCATAGCATTATCTCTTCCGCTCCAAGTCCACAAGCTTCATTGCTTCTCTACCGTCGGATCTATCAGATCCACGGTGGAGATGTGTTTTGACTGATCTTCGTCTTTTCAACGGAGGATAAGCCAATCGCATTTTTTTAAAGTGTCGGGAAGGGGTTTTTAAAGTAGACGGATGCTTTTTTTTCAATTGGGCCATATATGGGCTGAATTTCGGCCTCAAACATTGCTAATTTGTGTTCATCATGAATGCAAAAGTACAAAACTGTTAAGAGATGATGAAAAGCCCAATATAGAGTCTACACGGCCTAACTACATGAAATAATGCATTTCGGACTTAACGTACTATAGCACACGACAAAAGCCCAATATAGAGTCTCATGATGAAAAGCCCATTATTCCATGTAGTTACGGTTCTTAACAAATAGGGATACTACATGTGTGTGTGTGACAAAAAAGAAAAGAAAAAGGGATACGTGTGTGTAATGACAATCGATGAAGTAATTTTGGGTGTTGCCCATTTGTGCAAACTCTCTTCTTTACCCTTTTGTTGAGATCAACCAAATAATCTAAGATCTTGGTGTTCTTCAATTATTATATTTCCTTTTCCTTATAACTGGCTTCCACTCAAGTCTAAAAGCTCTAGTGAGCTATTTCGTTTTCGGTTTCAGTTTCTTTTTTTTATCTATCATATTAGAGCTCTGTTGAGCATGAATAAACTTCTCCCTCGGTTTACTCAGAACAAACAAAATATATTAAGCGGGAATGAAAAGAAGACACAAAATTTCGGCCAATACAGTTTTTGAGAATAAGAGCAAACCCGCATTCAGAAATACATTTGCAAATCAGTTATTAGGCTCAGTTCTAATGTATATTTTATTTTTCTACACAATTTACTTGAAAGTTGAACCAAAGTAAATTACACGAATAGAATACTACGTACAAAAAAACGAAGTACGTACGGAGGGCCCTGTGATGATGAATGCGCTTGAAGTGAAAATCAAACTAAGAGTTGGTGAGGGAAGTGACAGACTGACTATTGCTAATACCATATAGGCAAACTTATTTTTCTTCTTTTTTTTGAACTATCTTATTTTTCTTCTTGGTTTCGTTTTCATTAAGAAAAAAGGCAACGCATGCAAATAAAGAATACTATAAAGTCAAGAAAGTTAAGCTGACCAAAAAGAGCGGCCCAATTAAAGCAAGGACCTTTGTCTTTAGTCTAGTTTAGTGTCTGAATTCCATGCACTTCCGTCCTATCATAGTCAACAAATGTACTTTCACTTAATGTTGTATAGAAGGATTTTTGTTGTTGTTGTTGTTAAAGGGCGTATAGAAGATTTGTTATGACGCCACCAAAAGTCGCAAACTAAACGTTAGTACTAAACTACTTTATGGCCAAGAAAAAACGTCCTTCCTACTTAAAATTCAAATTCGATGGTTTGTCATTGAAGTTTGGAAGTTTTGTTTTATTAAAAAATGTCTGTTCTGAATATTATATCTGCTAAATTCACCTTTTTGAAGTATCTTAATTACCATCTTGTCTGTATAAGTACAATTCGCATTCAATATGTATACTCAAAACGGGTGAAAGAGTCTTGGATTTGAGCTCAAAAAGAGCTATATATATAGCTCTAAAGTAGCATATAAGTTGGAATTTTGTGATCCCTTATGGTTCAATAAACAACTTCTCCACGACAATTGGATCACTTTTGTTTTAGTGAATGTTAATGTAAAACCAAAATAATGGTACCTGAGTTTTGGGATTTGTATTAATTATCTCCTCTCTTACTTTCTCGCTTCTTGAGACGCGTGGAAAGTACGCGCCGGCAAGGGCCAAGGGAAGATTGTCGGCAATCCCTTCAAACAACAATAGATGACTTGAAGAAATGCATCAGTGGTACTTTTGACCAATGTAGATCTAAAGGTGATTCGTTTCCGTTCTTGCATTACTTTGACAAAAAAGCCGACATTTAACTTAAAATTACTTAACTCTATGTCATGCAATAATAATAAAAAAGAGATGTAAGATCTGTAAAAGTCATGTACAACATAAACCAATCTCCTTCAAATCTGCTAGCCTGGTATGTCACAACACTTCACCAATCTGTTAGATATGTACGTTAGATCGGGTAATCCGTTTTACGAACTCGGATATATCTAGTAAAATCACCCTTTCCTTAGCTAGGCTCGTGTGAGCTCTTTCCAAGTTCCACTAATTAAAAAAGATTACCAAAAATCTAAATAGAATGTAGACTATATCCTCCACCTAGTCTAGGACTGAACTAATTATTATCTTTTTGTTTCTTAACACTTGGATTAATCACATGGTCGTCGTCCATGATTTGAACGTCGGAAAATATCCTGAGAAATATCATACGTACGGGTGTTTCAAGCATTTTTGTCCGCCTCTCATATGTGCTGTATATTTGCTTTCTAGTAGTCGAAAATGTCGTATAAATCTCCATTCCACAAAAACGAGAAACGGTACCAAGATTCCGAGAAATTCGATTCTCACCAGAACAAATATTAATCACTTTCTATTAGTTAAAACTATATTGTAGTACTATAAGTAAAACATCCAAACTCAAGGTTCGAAATTTGAATTTAAATTTGGAATTGTTTTTTCGACAAAAAAAAGATTGGAATTGTTTTCTATAAATTTAATTTTACAATACCCTATCTATACTTAGTGATATGTTCACGATACCCTCAACTTAATGATATAATCAAATTTGACTATGATGAATCATCATTTTGTGACTTTTCTTTCCAATCAATACTCTTACTCTTTCTATACACGTAACGTTACTGCAGTCGTTTAAAAAGGAAGAAGATTATGTTGGAATCACACGAATTATAGCATTGAAGATACGTAACTTAAGGTGTAGAATGTAGAAAATTACAACGCAAGAAAAGTCCATCAATTTAGAAGAACAAAAAAAGAAGGAGATAGATATCTAATACTCGATTTGTCATGAGAGTAAACAATATCTTACAAATGAGTAAACATGATAAATGAATAATATGCATGATTTGCATTCATTGTTTTTGTATATTGATAGTACCACCACACCTAAAGGGGGTCCAAACTAGTTGCTTCATATCACAATGTCCAATTTTAATTTACCAACTGGTATATATATATGTATATTCACACGTATATCTCGTGATCCTATCATTTTCTTTCGTTTCTTATACGTCTAATTAATAAAATACACACGTTATAACTTAAAATATATTGACAATAGAACCGAATATACGTCTAATTAATAAAATACACACGTTATAACTTAAAATATATTGACAATAGAGCTCGGTTGGTAAATGCAACGACTATGTTTCCTGTAAATAAGAAAGGAATATTAGTTCTACAAAACTCTCATAAGCTAAACCGGATAGAAAGAATTGTTTGTACACTTTGTACCCAAATTCGTATATATACGGTTCTGTTTGAGAAATTTTTTTCTATTTTTACTTCTTTTTTTTTTTTAATATGGCGTAAGTATATATTATTTATGACGGTGAGTTTCATATGTAGAAAGACTGAGGAGTTTTATTGACTTATCTCCACTTCTATTATGGGATATCAATCTAACATACTATCTCGAAAAACATGTTTAAAAAAAATATATTATGCAATACGATTAAGTATACTTAATGCACATAAATTATTCATGTGGATATAATGCATCTTCCTTGAAAATGGTTCAAAGAATGTCTTTCTATTCTTGTCTCAACCACTTTATTAAACTAAATAACGTCTCTTTCTCCCTCTATAGAATCGTGTTACGTCTGTCTCTGGATTGAGATCTTCCACTAATCAATTGTTCTCTTCACGAAATATCAGTTTTCGTTTATGGAAGATGCTGCTCATCATATAGGGTGTAACGATATCAACGACGAGGAACGTTTGCCGTTGGAGTTTATGATCGGAAAACCAACATCCACGGCGGAGTTACAGCCGCCGCTACCGCCACCATTCTTGGTGAAGACGTACAAGGTGGTTGAGGACCCGACAACGGACGAGGTTATATCTTGGAACGAAGACGGCACCGGCTTCGTCGTGTGGCAGCCGGCGGAGTTCGCAAGAGATCTGTTACCAACACTTTTCAAGCATTGCAACTTCTCTAGCTTCGTTCGGCAGCTCAACACTTACGTACGTATGTATGCTCTATTGTTTCAGTTCAATATTTAAAAATATTTGTGTTTGCTTTTTTTGGGGTCAAACCTTGTGTTTGTTTCAGTCTACTAGTTTTGAAATATTTTCAATAGTTTCTTTTCGTATAGGACATGTTTATTTTGGTATCAAACTGAAAATTTTAATGGCAAAGGTAAATGCAAACAATTCTCGTTTTTTACCACTTTGCGTTTGCATTTGTAATTTCTAGTATATATATTTGAAACATTATAAACCAATTGCAAGAAATTGCGGATGAAAAGTTTCTTCCGTTTCCGTTTCCTTTTGCATTTGCATTTGCATTTGCTCTGAATAATATTATTTATAACACAGAAACGTAATAAAATGAAACACAAACGAAGCATCGAGACGTGATGATGCATTCGCACATGTGAAGTTCGTACGTGAGTTTGGTTAATGACATTAATGAGTGGTTACAAAAATATTATAGGGGTTTCGAAAAGTAACGACGACAAGATGGGAATTTAGTAATGAGATGTTTCGAAAGGGGCAGAGAGAGCTTATGTGCAATATCCGAAGAAGGAAGAGTTGGTCACACTCACACTCGCATAACAAGTCTCATCAGGTTGTACCAACAACGACGACGGTGACGCAAGAAGATCATCAACGGCTTGGGATTGATCATCACCTTGAGGATCAACGCTCTTCCTCCACTTCCTCCTCCTTTGTATACTCTGCATTACTCGACGAAAACAAGTGCTTGAAGAATGAAAATGAGTTCTTGAGCTCAGAACTCGGTAAGACCAAGAAGAAATGCAAACAGCTTATGGAGTTGGTGGAGAGGTACAGAGGAGAAGACGAAGAAGAAGAAGAAACTGATGATAATGATAATGACGATCAAGGGCTTAAGTTGTTCGGAGTAAAACTGGAGTGAAATATATCGTTCATTGATTTGCTTGCCAGTTTCTTCAGATTCTTACAAATTTGCATAAATGTACTCTTTAAGACATGATCAAAACATAAGTCCGAGAAATCTCGGATTTTGTGTTGTATTGATATAGTGTTCAAAACATGGTACATTTTACAACATTGTGTGTAGATATAAACGTTAAGAACACATTTTCTTTTAATACATTTGCCATATTTACAACTATTTTGAGTGAGTAATCGGATCTCTCTTTGGGCTGTGGTCATGTAAGGGTTTTGGTTATACAAGCCGCAATAATGGTTTCACTGGTTACGAGTTAGCTGCAAAATGGTTGAATATGGTCTCAAGTGTGGATTGACTTATACTGTATTCAGCTATTCCCAACCGATTCCTGCCATAGCAAGATGCATATTTCTTAGAAGAAGCAAAATTCTTTCCTCAGAGTTACAAAAACTGTGATTTGTGCCGACCAAGGAGAAGAAAAGTTAAAAAAAAAAGAAATATCTTACCGGTTTCGTTCAAGGTGTCCAAAGGCATCTGCAAGTGACAATCCTCCTTCTCCAAATGGCAACTGCAACAGAATCCATGTAAAGATTTGAACCCAAGACTAAAGAGTAATCCCAGAGCCTGAATGGAGTAGCAATGGCCTTTTACTTTACCTGGTATTTTACGCTTAATCCATTGCAGCTCTTAAATGTTGCACCCGGAAACGAAGATTGTATGAAAGAATCCAATGCTGAAAACTTTTCTTTAGTTAGCCACCACTCCGCAAATATCGGCAGTGGAATACCACCTGTTCAGCATCAAACCCAAAAAACAGATATTTGTGTTGCCAGTCGTAAAACAAGGAAAAATCTAACAAAATGTATGTGAGACATGTGTTCATACCATCTCGAAACAGCTGCTCTGATAACTGTTCCACGAATTGAACATCTTCCTCAGGCATGGGAGGTACTAGAGTACTCACTCTCTGTTCATTACCAAGGTATTTGGCAATGCTTTGTATCATTTCTGGTGACAAACTGATTTCTGATGCTGAAGCCGTATCAGGAGTAATAGAGTCAGAGACACCGATACAAACTTCGAGATCACCAAGCAAACTTCTGGGCTGTGAAGGAATCTTAAACAGCCACTGCTGAATCAGTTGGCAAAAGTTTTCCAAGTCCACATGGCTGACTTCGTTGGGTTTGACCTAATTTGTAAGACAGCCAATATATGATTAAAGTTTTGACAAATGATCCTTCCTACCCTTGAAACTAAATATTACCTCTAACTCGAGGTGGTTTCCAAAGCGGGTCTTTAAGTGTTGTGGACTACCTATGCATCTTAGGCGGCCTCCAACCTGTAATTTGAGGAGTATGGTTCTGTGAGGTGGATGCATTTAAGGAATTAACGTCCTAGAATGATTTTAATAGATACCATGATCCCGATCCTAGTGCAAAGCGCTTGAGCTTCATTCATGCTATGAGTAGTCAGAATGACCGCTGTCTTTCCACTCCTTGTCGACAAGCGGGATATCACATCCCACATGAATCTTTTGGCAACAGGATCCATACCTGAAACATTTAACAAGAAACACCAAAAACTTTACAGAGTAGCTAAGAACAGAGAGGAAGTCAACGTAAGTAATTCCAAAGTCAAACTGATCAGGCAAGTTAAATTTTGGGATTTACCCGTAGATGGTTCATCAAGTATGACAATGGGAGGATCTCCAATCATTGCAATAGCAACGGATAGTTTGCGCTTGTTTCCACCGCTAAGAGTGAACGAGGGCTTGTGAGAATGCTTCAACAAATCAAACTCGACTAACTTTTCCATAACCACCTGTTATCAGATGGTCACCAATTAGCAACTTCCACTAGATAAAAATACCTATTAGTACTCATTTCGAATTCATTCAAATTTTTATCGTAGACGAAAGAGAAGGATGGTTTTGTTAAACTGATGTGCAACTTAGCCAAAAACCTATTTTCTCTATCACAATAGACAACTCTGCAAGCATCAAACGTCAATCCCGAATGAATGCCACTTACGTTATCTATTCTATAATCAACTACTCCTTTGATCCTTGCATAAAGTTCAAGGTGCTCCTTCACAGTCAAATAGTCGAATAAAGCATCAAACTGGGGGCAGTAGCCAATCTGAGTAGAAAAGACAAAAGATTCTTCAACATTCAATGTTCATTCCATAGACTAAGTGAGATTGGTAAAGGCAATGAATTGACATACATGCTGACGGATAGCTTTGGGACTCGCTACTATGTCTTTGCCAAAGACAAAGGCAGTTCCACTAGTTGGTGTTTCTTCTCCTGTTGCACCCACAGAAGTAAAAATAGTACAATGCTATTGCTTCAGAAGTTGCAGTTGTTTATTTAGCGGTTTCAAAGTCCTCAAGATAATAGCTTAGCTAATAGTTTCCAATTACCAAAGAAGCACAACATACCAGATAACATAGACAAGGTAGTAGTCTTCCCAGCTCCATTCGTCCCTAAAAAGCCAAAACATTCTCCTGCTTGGACCGAGAAAGTCAAAGACTGTACAGCTACTTTTGGGCCGTGATGTTTGCAACCAGGATAGACCTGATACAGTCTTACACTTAGAAAAAAGAGAGGAGAATCTCCATTAACGCTTGGGAAAAGAGCAGGTTTCAATACCTTCCTCAGGTTCTGTAAGTAGAATATGGTGTTGTCTGTCAACCCTGAAATCACCCTGTCCCTTTCCTCTTGCACGTCTATGTCATCCTCCATATCAGCGGAAATGGCTCCAGTTGAATCCTTGAGAAGCGGCTCTGTAGAACTAGAACCAGCACCTTGCTTGAACGCTAATAAATTCTGCCACCACTCCCCAATTGAGAAAGACATCACCTTTTGAACAGGCAAGAGCTCAAGCCCAAGCGCCACAAGGAAGTAGAATATACTCTGTTAAATATAAGTTCAGTCACATGAGAAACGCTGCTATAAATAAGTTCACATAATTTTGTGTATATCCCACGAAAAATAACAAGATTAACATACAAGCAACCACCATATTCGACCTTTTAAATTTCCAAATAAATTAAATCATTGACATTTAAGATGGATCCATTTCTCAGGTTTTCAAACGAGTAGGAACAAACAAGTTGAAGAAAAGGGACGACTCTAACCTCCAAAGCTAGGTACGAGATGGACGCTCCAGTGACATTCCAATCAAACACCCCATGACTGGATTTGTCTTTCATCCCCTGCCTTAAAAGAGCTAATGAAGCCAATCCATCGGAGAAGCAAAATCCTGGTGATAATCTGAAAAAGTTCTGTAAAAGCATAATGAAAAAAGGATCAGTTCCTAGTCTGCTTTTCAAGGCTCACAGAGTTCAGGAAATCAGAAGAACCCACACCTTTAGATATGAGTTTGCATTAACAGTCGCTGGAATAAGGCCCATGACAAATGAGATAACCATAAGGATAAGACCCGAGAAGAAGTGGACCATAAGAATAACATTCTGCGATTAAAGCAAAGACATTCATCCATCAGTCAAAACATGAAGTAGGTACAGAGAGGGAAAGGAAACAACTAATAACGATATGGGTAACAAGAACAGAGTAGTTAAAAATTGCCTGAGCCATGCTATGCTCGGTGAAGAAAAATGTAAGACAATACGTTGATGATGCAATTGCCAAGCCATACTCCAGGAGCATCAGGAAAGTCGGCAGAAACCGACCAATTCCGATAAACTGCTCCAGACCTAAGGAAATAAATTAACCTTTTCAGTAAGGTATTACCAAAGTACAGTGAAATGGAAGTTTAAATGTAAATGGAAATGAAAGACCAACTTACCAAAAGCGTAGAAGAGGATTATTGCAAATGTTGACGGAAATAAGAAACTGACGAAATCCCATACGTACGTTGATAACCAGTATGAAAGGACAGAAACCTGCAAAGCCATAAAAGATCATGAGGCCAATATTATAGGACTCATGCCATGCATGTTATTGCTATTCCAGCATTCGTCATGAGAAAATTTTACCCCACTAATAAGCTGTTGATGCTTTGCTTTCACCTCACGCTCCTAAATAAGAT
Organism: Sisymbrium altissimum; assembly: GCA_900406495.1. NCBI lineage: Eukaryota > Viridiplantae > Streptophyta > Magnoliopsida > Brassicales > Brassicaceae > Sisymbrium > Sisymbrium altissimum. The sequence continues at coordinate 22,319 of OVBI01000311.1, read as the reverse complement.
AGAATACTTATAGACATTCAGAGCAAAATACTGGAAAAGTAGAAGAAGGATAGCATTAAACAAAAACCTTCTGCCAAAACTACTGTGAGGTTACATACATACCTTAACAATGGGAACTGCAAAGGAGGCCGGGATGAACGAGAATGCAATGCTAACAATAATTGCAGCAGAAAACGCATCCAAATCCTGCATTGAAAAGAAAATAAGATCAAAGCTACTCCTCCTGCTACAGACTTTTACGTTGTTGTAATCTTTGGGTCCCAGTTTCTGACAATTACTTCGAGGGGTCCCTATAACTCTTAACTTATCGCTCAAACTGAACATAATTTCAATAAAACAATAAAATTGATACCACATAAAGGGGAACTAATCCTAATAAAAAGACATACATGACGCTGTAACCGCTGACTTTTTGTTGGAGGTAAAGGATGGTTTCGGGTTTGAATTGTCATATTCTTGTTACCAGTAGCAAGTCGGAGAATCGCAGCATGCACAACATTGATGTATATAGGACCAGCATGCTGACAAGTACTGTTGTGTAACACGGTGTATCCTAAACTCCCATCTGGATGCTGACTATCCATTAAAATTGCCCCATACCTAAAGAGACACCCACGGGTAGCATTTAGCCAGGTCCGTACATATTACACTGTAACAGTCTCAGAGAGGTCACCAAACAAGGGAAAACAGGGGAATAGAAAACTTGAAGGCAGCAATATCTAACGCACATGAATTATTAAGCCTAACTTTCACACAAAGAATATCAACGCATGAATCTGCTGTGACCTATACATACCTTGACTGGTACGACTGATCAAAACTAGACATCAGAAATTCGCTCATAGAAAGTAGAGTGGGCCCCAACGTGGGACCTGCTGCATCAATTGCATCAGCCAATGCCTCTTTTGGATTAGGAAATTTATAGGAACTATTCCTCAATGGCTGAATCCAGCCTCCTTCAATATATTGTGCAACCTGAATACATCGGAGAAACAACATTGAACACAACAAATGTTTGGTATTATGAAACTCAACCATGGTGTGCCCTGTGATCAACGCCATGTAGGCATAAAATTTAACAAGTGAATGTGTAACAGAACTACTGCTTGCACTACCACTTGTAACGAAACCTTGGGTTAAGTTGTAGACAGCTGACTAACGAGCAAACCACTCTACATACATTAACTCAAACTAGTGGAACGAATGGATCGCCATGGAGACTATCTCATGGAGTTTATTAATGAAAAGAAGCATTTTAAGCAATTAGTTTTCTTATGCGTGTGTAGAAGTTAAGAGAGCGAATGAATGATTTTTTAATCACCAGGATTAATTTAATATAAGTTAAGAGAGCGAGTAAAAGAAGATGCCACCTAATTTTATTTTTACTGCGAGAACATGCATTCAGAAAATAGTGTAGAATATAAACAATGCTTAATATACCTCTTTGGCAATTGGCTCAGATAGATCAAAAGGAATCGGACCACCACCGCCATTGCCACTCAGGAGAGGATTAAAATATGCAGTTGTCAACGTAATGGATTTCTGATCAGGATGAGGCTTGAGCTGAAGAAAAAGAAGGCCAAAGAGTAAGAAAACTGCTGGGATGATGAGCTGGAACGCCACTGTTTTGCGGTCTCTGCAAGCAGATCTTGCTCTTTTTATGAACAATGCTTTGCAATGCCGCCAAAACATTGACCTTGAGATAACGGAACAACCACAACATTGCATGCTAATGAATCCAATGAAAGTCCAAACTGCAGCGACAACCAATCTGCAAGCTTTTGCAATTGAGGTAATAATAACTCCAGAACCCTCATTACAACATGCTAGTAATTTGGGCTGCATAGTGCTCTTTTGAGTTGATTCAATGCACACCAGAGAAGCCTCGGTATCAGGAGAAACAAATGTATCTTCCTGCTTGTCCTCGATATCTAAGTTACAGCCAGCAACTCTCAGAAACACCTCTTCAAGTGTCGTGACAGATATACCATAACTCTGAATACCAGGATAATTTGAATCCTCAATCTCACTAATCCTAGGTCTATCAACAGAACTCTTCATGCAACTCTCAATTTCTCTGAACATATCTTCGAAGCAAGGCAAGGATGCCAAAGGAAGCTTGAAAGAGATTTCGTTTCCCACCTGAACAAATCATCACTTATTGAGATTAGGCAAAAGACGGGATATAAACTTATCTAAAAGCAGTAACAAATTGCTCTAGGGAAAATATCTGGAGCCTTTAACATGCTACAATATCCATTGTTTACGAACTTATGTCACACTTGGAATATTCTCAACCAAAAAAAGCTCTACTCTAGAAGCTTGGAGCGCTGCAAAGTGTCACAGCTACGCAAAAAATGTAAGTAATATACCTCGCTCACACAGGTTGCTGATGGAATGTGACGATGAACTATATGTGCGGCAACAGAGACAGCTGGAGAAGTCTAAAAGATAAAGGACCCCCGGTTATTTTGACATTCTAAATAGAAACATCAACAAAATTGACTTAGAAATGAAAAGATAAAAACAAACCTTTACTAGCGTAAGAGTGTAACCAACCCCGTAGTGATGCTTCAGGAACATCGAGCTGCGTTGCCACAAAAACACCAAAAATCATTGGTAACGTGTTCAATGGAGCTATACATGAAAAATTCATTTGGGTCAGGGAAAGAAAATAATGAAACACGTTCATGTCTTCTAAGATAAGATAATCATGGGGAATCTGTTGTTCTCATTTTCTGATATCTCAGCACCAAAAACACTAAATCGAAACACCTTCAACTAGTCATGAACGGTATTTAAAAAAATCACGTCAATCATATCAAATCATAGTAACTAATTCAAATTAAACAATCCTAGAATGTGAATGCTTTGTTCAATTTGTGTTACTAGTATGCCTCCAACAAACGCATCATTCTTCTTCCTATTTTTGAATAGAAAAACCGGAGCAAAGAACATGGCGGTGGAAAAAAACCAGAGTATTTAATAGCACTTTACCTGCCACAACACTTAAGAGACCCGTTAGCCATGATTCCTATCCGATCTCCAAGTTCTTCAGCTTCATCCATGGAATGTGTTGTTAGCAATATTATTCTGCCCTTTTTAATTTTCTTAATTAACTGCCATGTAAGACGCATTGAGTAAGGATCCATTCCACTGGTTGGTTCATCGAGAATAATCACCTGAAAGATAAAGCATGTTCAACGACAATCAATCAAGAGAAACTTGCAAAATAAATATGCCTTTGTGTTTACTTCCCACCTTACTGTTTCCTATCAATGCGATTCCAAGTGATAATTTTCTCTTCATGCCTCCGGAAAGTGCCCGCACAAGTGTACTAATTTTATCAGACAATCCCACCTGGAAAAAGATCAGTAACCAAGATCAGACAGCTGCGACCAATACCCAGAACTGTCAGGAAAGAAAATTCAGCTCTCCACCCCAAACAGCAGTATCAAACAACAAAAGGAATTCATCTCCTGTCCTCCAAGTCACGAAGTCCAACTTATGCAGTCCGAAATTATAATGCTTGTGCGATAATCGCATTACAGATGCTATGACGTCGACATGCTGATATGTGCGTGAATGTGGTTTGTTGGAGAGTGAATAGACAATAGGTTATATTTTTACTACATACTTACTTCCTCCGCCATATCAGCAACTGTGCTCTTCATGGAATCTTCCTTAACACCTTTAAGAACCGCAAACATCTCCAAGTGTTCCCTAACCTACAGCAGGTATAAATCATTCAGAAGTTATCCCTAAGAACCTAATAGATCATATTCGGAAGGGAAAAACAAATAATCAGTCATAAGACCGAAACTCTTACATAGTGAAAAAAAGAAACAAAGAACTGTTTATAAGTGGTTTCTACACTTAAAAGAAGACCAGAGGAAAAAAGAAGTGATTTTTTCACTTACTGTCAGTTCTGGAAAGAGGATGTCATGCTGAGGGCAAACACCTAGTTCTTTCCGTATCTCATCCTACAGAAAGAGATTGACGATATAATAATCAAAATAGCAAGAAATAGGGGGAATTAACAGCATAAAAAAATCAGAGAGACAGACTTTGTTATACTAGAAAAAGAAAGCCTATCGTACAACTAGCTAGAGGTCCGAGCTTTTCGGTCATGCAAGAATTTAAAGATCCAAGTAAAAATAAGAGAAAAACATTTACCATGTTTGTTACGATACTGTTTCCAAGTATCAGGGCATCTCCAGACGTTGGAGGAAGAAGGCCGACAAGCATTGATATTGTTGTGCTTTTACCAGCCCCATTATGGCCTTCAAACAAAGGAATCAAGATTTAATGAGAATATCAAGTTCAGCAATCTTTTTTTTTTTTTTTTTAACTTGATTTCCAGTGTTCTGGCACATGGATTGAGATTGCATGCATGGATTTATCAGAGACAGTATATGGATGGATCATACAGACCGGGAACATAACATTAAGATTTGAGCATTAGTGTTATAAAAAAGCTTCCACAACATGTTAGAGAATGTATTTCCTAACAATGGATACATACATGAAACTGACCAAATTAGCTTCACTGACATGCACAAGAGCTCGGGAAACAAAACTATAATATTGTGTACAGATTCACGTCGGAAATTCTCAACCATACAACATCGAAAACAACCAAAACTATAAATTCAATCAAACGATTTCGAAAACATTTTGATTTGGATATGGTAGCCTAGTAAGCAAATATTAATGAAGGGTTAGAGGAAACGAGAATATTCAATAAACAGGAGCAGACGTACCCAGAAGTGAAAGTATCTGGTTCTCGTACAATGTTAGTCGCAATGAATTAACTGCACAACAATTCCCCCTTCCCGAAGCAAAGACCTTATGCAGATCTCTAATTTGTATGCACCTACAGGAAAAATATGTAATGTGAATCAAACGTCCAGCTCTGAAAAACATTAATTCCAAGTGATTTTTAGTTTTATCAGATGGAATATGAATATACCTTCCATCAAGCTCTTGCTGCCTCATTTCCAGGCTTATTGATTCAACAACAGGATCAAAAGGCTCTCCCTGAGTAACCTCTATATTCTCCGGGAGTATATTAGTTTTGAGATCTGGAATGGGATCTTGGAAATTATTTTTCTTCCTCCCAAAGCACTTGCTGAAGATAAAGTTCCATGGGTACCGCACACCATTTTCCCTGGGGAGGACCTGAGGAAATAATCTCTTGGATTAGGCCCAAAGATGCTGAATATAATAGACGAATGGGAAAGAGGAACGTCCTAATTACAATTATTTTTTAACAAGAAACAATTTCAAGAATAACAAAGCAGTTCAGAAAATTGATCATGACAAAGCTACTTTCTGTTAAAAAATAGAGTCTAGCTTTTTAGCAAAATCAGATATACCAATAGCACTTTCACTTTCTTACTACTACAGAGTGGCATGCATTTCATGTGGACAACCGAAACAATCGAAGCTGAAAACCGTTTGCAAGAAATGCAGTAAACAGAGACAAGTAGCAAAAGGAGGTACCTTGTCCAGATAAAGACCAATAGCGCAGTAAAGAATAGAGTCGAGCAGCATCATCAAGAGGCAGACAAAAAAACTCACTCCAGACGATGCCTACATGAAGATTGACCAGAACAAACGTTTAGAGCACAAGAAGAGTCAACCTTGGCATGTAGCCACAGTAATATCTTCCATACCAGCCATATATTGCTCCAACGAAGTCCAACATGTGCACGCTCGTAATCAGCAAAGTTGATTGATCCAAGAGCAAATGCAGTAGGTGAAAGCAAAGAAGCAACAACTTTCAATACCCTACAAGTTCAATAGCTCGTTTTACATTAATATATTCTAGACCAAATCTTTGGGTAAAGACAAGCACAAATTTTCCCTGTCCATAAAACAACCATCTCGAAAAAAAGAAAAGAGCAAAAAAAGAAAGCATAAACATACATGGACACAGATTCATCGTTTACGGTGTAATAAGGGAAGAAGGCTCCGAGAAAGGCTAGGGTCCCAACTGCGACGGCTGTCTTAGCTCGAGTGAAAAATGTTGATATCAGAAATGAGAGCATGATTGCGCTGAGCCCAAATAAAAAGAAGTATGTGAAGACTAATGTCTTATCACTATACTTAAAGAGACTTCCCATCGTACAAGCTGTAATAATCCCAGCGCACAATGCGAACTGCAGAGCAAAGAAACAAAAAATACAAAAAACTAAAATCATTGCATTATATCAAAAGAAATGAAGCATTAGTCTGCTATTTCCAGCTGAAGTCAATATTGTAAACGATAGAAAATGCTACTGAACTCCAACTTGTGGTTCGATCATAGCCAAGGGAAGAGGCAAACGAAATCAAATTTCAAGCCAGAAAACCTGCCTGCAATGCATATGTGATAAACCACGACAAATGGAATATTTCATCCTTCAAGCCCATCATGTAAAGTCCTTCTCTTATTTTCTGCTCCTGCAAGCTCAAAAAAAAAAAGAAGCCGAAGTTAATAGTGATAGAAAATAACTTCTGGTGAAACACAAAGTACATATCAACTCTGTACGCAAAGTATGTAACCCAGAGCAACCTTCTCAAAGACAGAGTAGCTGATAAGTCGGGAGATTGGATATAGAAATCCCAGAAGGTACCTGCTCAACAATGAAACAATCATCCAAACCATACAAAGACCCAAATACCATTGCAGGGGAAAAAAAGAGAGCAGGTGATACATACAACAAGCCCATTACGCTTTTGACAATAGATTGAAACTCATCATCAGTGTATTCGCGGGTTGGAAATGGAACCATTCTTATCGTTGAGGGGCTAAACACAGTCCATGGTAGCCCAAAGGGTAAAGCTGAACCAAGAGAGGAATGTGATGATGGCAATTCTATGTTTTGCTGAGAAGCAAATATAATGAAAGAGTCTACCACCTGCTGAAGCTGCAAAAGGGTAGAAGACCAATCAAACCCAAGGGCACAATTTTGACAAACTTCCAAAAGAAAAAAAGAGGTAAATGACATACAGTTAAGAATCCACTGAAGCTGTATTGCATTGTTGGTATGGTATTAATCCCCATTTCCAGATCATTGACATAAGGTCCATTTGTGTCCATGATCGACTTAACATTAGGGAATCCTGCGAGTGCCCATGTGTGGTTCAAGCGTATGCTATAATCATAGACATGAGGTCCTTGTTCATGGAATACCACTGCTCCTTTTATTTTTGGATTCGAGCAATTCCTAAGCAAGTATGACGAGGCTTTATCAGTTCAACATAAAAGACAGAAAGGCATAGACAGCTTAGTTGAGCATGATCATCAATAGCTATAAGACTATGTTACTCGTCAAGATAAAATGCACACACAATGGGCACGTGCCGATACGTAATAGTATGAACTAAATGCAGCATTATCCACGACTATAAAAGCGAATGAAGAAAGTAAAGTCCCTTTTACCATCACATTCCAATATAGAAAAGACACCAGTCTTGTTTAGTCAGTGACTATCGTCAAACTTGTAGCATATGGTAACAGTTAACCCAAAAAAGATACTGCTATTATTCAAGAAACGCTAACCAATTCAATGACCAAACAGAGAGAAATTCATCAGACATATGTACACAAAAGGAAAAAAATATTGACTGCGACAAGGAACCAGGGATGGAACTGCCTTTTATCAGCTCGAACAAAGAACAAAACATACCTCACTTGGCTGCAGGCACCATAATGCGCAGAGGTTATGTAAGTTTCCAGCTCAATGTCATCTTTAAAAATTCTAGTAACTAGCTGCAAAGCGAAGACGCAAAGGTCAATTAACAATGTGACATGAAGAGTTAAACAGAGCTGAAAGGTCATTAAGCCGATAAACTAATAAACCCTTCACAATGGGAAAGTACATGCAAACAAAATGTCAACGAAGCAACACCGATTTCGGAGATTTGTATACAGCATAAGAGACAAGAAGTGATGATACCCGCAGTTCCGGAAACTTAAGAGACAAAATGTCAATCATGTTCTTAGTTTCATCGGTGTCAGGTGCAAAAGCTAAAAATTCCCCCTCAGCAAGCAAAAGCTTCAAAACTTGAGGAAAGCTGGGAGAGATACCTTCGCCCACTTGGACCATCGTATCTTTGTTTACGTTCCTGTGATAAACCAATCAACAAAACACAGTCCAGGAAACAAAATCACACAATCCGATTAAAGTAACAAACTTGCAAAAGCAAGACTAGTGACACAAAAAAATGTATAAAAAGGTGTTATCTTACGATTGAGCCGGATGAATTCTAGTGTCAACACGTGTCCTCACGGCTATCAACAACAACATCACAACAGTCGGAAGCAAAATCTACACAACAAAAGGAAGACAATTTAAAACAAAAACTCAACTCTTTCGAACAACATTCCTTGTAAACGACACAATTCGAGAACTTCTAAACATAACATTCAATTCAGCAACAAGGAGAAGCAGAGATGAGTGCAATCAGCGAGAAGATAGAGAGAGAGACCTCAGCAGAAGTAACAAAGGGATGTCGAGTTTTGAGAAGCCAATTCTTGCGGAGCATAGCCTTCAACTGGCTCCTCCAAGTACCCATTTTGTTCACCAAAGTTCCCACTTTCCTTTTTTTAATCAATCAGAAGTGAACCCAGATAGCCTAAGAGAGACGGTGGAGAGATTCCGATCGAGACGAAATGGAAAAACAAAAACCTTGGCATCAAGCAAAAATCGTACTTTATGGTGTCTTTCTGGGAAAAAGGAAAACGATGAAAAGAGAGAGGTGGCCTACACTTGGGGCTCTCCTCACTGACATTTGTGCTTCCATTTTTTCTATTTTCTTCATTTATTTTAAAATTAACTAACACAAGTGGTGTGGTCGACAATTCTTTATTTTAAAAAGAACAAATTATTAATACAGTTTTTTTTGTCCGTGCTCAATTCTTTATTTTCTCAGATTTATCCTAATTCCTTATCGCTAGATTAGAAACAAAAATTATAGCTCTATTAAAAAACTCCAAAGCCATTGACGGTTGATAAACGTTAATAAAAGAGATCAAAATATTTAGTATCAACGAAAAGAGCAAAAGAGATATGATAAAAAAAAATTTGTGCCAAAAAAAAAAAAGAGATATGATAAACTATATACCCAAGAAAAGGAGATTAATTTAATAGTATCGTGTTAAGTAATGAGTCCTTGACCCCCCACCAAATAAGCCTTTGCGTCCATGCCAAGTAGGGGCGGTTCCGGTGGGCTCCAGAGTATAAGTCACGTATACGTGGACTGTCCTGATTGGTTTGTAATAAGATGCTTGACTCAGTTAGCCAATTAGATTAGAGGGAAAAACGACGACGGTCCTAAAGCTTGACGACGGCTAATATTGTCGTCGATTTACCAAAATGTGTGTTTACCAATAGCGGCCGCCACAGAATAGAATATTCTCCCCCAACTTAATCGTTATTCCGTTTTATTTTGATGTTTAATAATCGTTGTTATTAAACATTAAAAAAATCAACATTTGAAAATATGAAGAGCATACAAAACAATAAACACAATAATAAGCTTTTCTCCGCCAAAAGTCGAACAGTCGTCTCATTCCAAGATCCATCTGGGACAGGAACAGAGTATCTTTCTTGCCAAGAAAATAAAAACTGTCGAGAAGACTTCAGATTCCAAAAACCTTTTCAATAAATTGAGTTTATAGTTCCACCATTTCATGAAAGAATATGGTAGTTTAAAGATTTCGGACAAAACTCGAAGGTTAGAGTCTGCTCCTCCACTGATTACGTCGTCGACTTTACACCAGTGGCAGTCAGCATATAAAACCTTCAAAACCATTTTTTTTTTGTCAGTAACAAAAACTTACTATAAGAAGACTAGAAGATGAGATTTATGTCTTACTGTGCCTTAGCCTTGTGTGTGTGTCAATGACTGACAAGGCCACTGCAATCCCATGAATTTGAGCAAACCTAAACTATGTAAAACAGTGAGCACGATGAAATAATATAGCAAACTAGTCCCACTTGCAAAAAAAAAAAAGTTGAAGTGCAAGGGGGAAACAACAAGCCATGTCCCGCCCGGATTACTGACGCCTTGTGCCCACGCAATATCTTGTATGCCCTAGTAGAGTCAACTTATGACTTGAGTTGACCGGAAAAATAGTTGGATTCGGTTCGATAACTGATATAACGATCAACTCTAGGCCCAAAGAATATGGACCTTTAAAGTGGGTCTTCTTTTAGCCTTGGCATTTTCCATGCAGTCTATATAAAAATATACGATGGTCAACTTTTCAACTTAATTTGTTGTGGATGATCACCAAAAGACAAAAGCTATTAGACTGTGTTAAAAGAAAAGATAGCTAGTTGAAGAAAATGATCACCAACAGGCAACAACTGCTGTAATTAGACTACATGTTACTCGTTAATCGTAATTCCTTAATCCCTGGATTAGGAAAATTAATCCAGGTATACATAACTTATACAAGCGTTAATAAAAGAGATGGAGGTATTAACAACGAAGAAGAACGATAGACACGCTATACCTGAAAAAGGGAGAGATTGGTAATGTCGTGTTAAGAAGACATTCATTTTAAGTATGAGTCGTCAACGTCGACCCACTTAAAACCTTTGCGTCCATGCCAATTGCCAAGTAGGAGCGGTTCGGATGGGGGATCCACAGTAAAAGAGCCACGTGTACTTTGAGTGTCATGATGATTGGTTTAGAATAACGTTGCTTGACTCAGATACGCCAATTAAATGACGGTCCTAAAGTTTGACGGCCATTTACGAAATGTGTGTTTGCCAAATAACAGCCGGCAACCTCCATAAAACATTGGTTCAGGATCAGATAACGCCACATTCTTCTACATATCTGAGATAAACAAATTACGTAATCAGTTATTGCAGTTTTTAATTTTTAAAAAAATAAAAAATAATGGTTTGTTAGAGCAAAGTTAAACAAAAACAAAGAAAATGAGTAACGAGAAACAAACTGGAACATGACAAATGAATAAATAAAGCCTTTTAATTTAATTAAACGCGGCGTCTCTTGAGCTTTGGTTGTTCCTTCATCTTCTTCAAACAAACAGACAAACAAACGGAGAGAAACATATGGTGGAGGTGAGATTAGTTTTCAATTGATCTCCTGTCATACCCAGAAGACGGAATCTGATTCCCCAATAGCTCTGATTTCTCCGCCGGCGACTTTTGGGAATCAGATTCGTCACGACGAGTTAGACTGAGCTCCCAAATAGGTAAAGGCTGCTGAATTTTTAAATGCAAACTCAGTCATTTATCAGCCAATCTATATCAAAAGTATTCATCTTTGCCACCTGTAGAGCTTTCTAAGGTTTTGGCTTTCTCTTATTTAATAAACAAAGTGATTATTATTTATTTTAGTCTACTCTTCTTCTTCTTTTTTTCCAATTTGTTTAGTTCAAAAAGCAAAAGTATCATTTGTTTTGTGGGATTGAAGTTAGGTTCTGGATATTGTCTTTTTGTTTTTGTCATGATAGTGGACGACATATCTGGAAACTGTTCCTGAGGAATAAGTATTTATGTAGAAAGAAATAAACTAACTTCTACTGTTCTTAACTCCATTTAATGTTTACTTACCATGTCTTGTCTCTTTTTTGAACTTTCTTTCATGTGTGGATATGGTTTAACGTGTGTGCAGGTAACAACATTTTTCATCATCAGCATCTTCATCTTGGTCAACGCTTGGTTTTGAGTTCTCTACAGATATCAGGAGACTCTACGAAGCTCAGTTTTTTTTTGGCTACAAAGCCTATGGATTCTGGTAATGCCCATCAAGAACCATATCGAGCCAAGTCTTTTAGTCGGGAGAGCAGTGTCGGCTCTTCTTTAAGCTTATCACGTAGCTTGCCTCTTTTGATTAACAATGATGTCGATAGTGAGAGTGTCTCAGAGGCTGGGGATATTGGGGATCGCTCTCTTCGGAGAAGGCATAGTAGTGGTACAAGTAACCGTTTGTCTGCTGAAGATTTGATTGAACAAGGGACTGATGATACTTCTCGTCAAGGACAAGGTGTATTACATGACCTTCGAGCCTTGAACACGACTTCTGTAGTTAGACCTTTGCCTGAGGACATAACAACATCTCCTTTACCAACCAAGTCACTCTTGTCACCTATGACAAACAACCCGGTACAGACCATCTCTAACTTCTTATAGTCACATTAAAATTACTAATATAACTATTAGTATTGGTTTCTCAGTTCAATGTTTTGATTTATGATAGCTCGTGGTTTGCATAGGGAAAGGAGGAAGAGCCTGTGTTACCAAAATCCTTCGAATACATATCGTGTTTAATTCATCTGGCTGTTTTTGGGATTCTTGGGGTAAGTTTCCGATACTCTTGAAATATGCTCAAGTCACAGATTTCTTTCTGGCTTTGGTTTTACTCATTGTAATTGCTGTCTACAAATGAACAGGCTATTACGAGATATTTGCTGCAGAAACTGTTTGGACCAACTGTTGCTCGAGTAACCAGCGATGGGAGCATCTTGTACCTTGATCTTCCCTCCAACATGGTAAAAGCCACGATACACTCATCTTGAAGAACCCGCTTTTTTTTTACAGACCTGTTTCTCTTAAATATAATCCTACATATGATTCCTTATAGGTAGGCTCGTTCTTGATGGGTTGGTTTGGCGTCGTATTCAAAGCAGATATAGCGAGAGTTTCTGAGTTTTTAGCTATAGGACTATCGACTGGTTATTTGGGAAGCCTCACAACATTTAGCGGTTGGAATCAGAAAATGCTGGATCTTAGTGTTGATGGCCAATGGTTATACGCTGTGCTTGGCTTTCTGTTAGGTAAAAACAGAATATTCCCCTTTCGAAATCTCCAATTCCCTACCTAATTAGATGAGCGCACGTGCTTACAGCAACGATTTTTGTTGCAGGATTGTTTCTCGCATCATACTCCATCATTCTCGGGGTAGAAACAGCCAAAGGTTTCAGATGGCTTCTTCACAAAAGAGCTTCTTCGGAGGAAAGAAATACTTGTCTTAAAGTTAACACCTTCAAGAGCCATATATTGTCTATGGCCTTAATGCTTCTGTTGCTTGTGGCTTTACTCACTGTGAGTTCCACTCTGCTTGTAAAAGAGTTTGACAAAGGAACAAGCGAGGCTCAGCTATGGTTAGGTTGCTTAGTTGCTTCCCCTGGTGTATGGCTCAGATGGTTCCTAGCCCGCCTCAATGGACGTGGACTGGGAAAAGATAGACAACACTTTAGGTGGGTCCCATTCGGCACCCTCATTGCAAATGTAGTTGCAGCTTCTGTCATGGCAGCTTTGGCCACGTTAAAGAAATCGGTATAAACTATATCTCTGCCTCTCTTTCTACCAAACAGATCACTCAAAATAACATTATATGTATCTATTTTGAGAAACAGGTGAACACGACAACATGTAACACAGTTGCTTCTAGCATACAGTTTGGTCTGTTGGGATGTCTAAGCACGGTTTCCACCTTAATGGCTGAGTTCAATGCGATGAGAGAAAGTGATTACCCATGGAGAGCCTATGCGTATGTATCTTTCACCATCGCAGTTTCTTTTGCGATCGGAACTTTTATATACTCAGTTCCTGTTTGGGTAGTGGGATTTAGTTAGTTGTATCAAAAGTAGATGAGTCTTGTGCAAAGAGTTTACACGATGTGAAGATTATGTTTGTCAACATTTGATAGAGATGATTGAATAGATAGGTGACAATCAAGTTACCTTGTGCCTTTAAGAGCAAACTTTTATACTATAATGATAACTTTTTTCCTGTTTTACATAAAATACAATGATTCTCTATATTCCACACTGAAAAAAACATTCAAACCACTGACAAAACCTGTACACTCCTGCTTCAGATCATTATCACACTTCTCCCAACTTTTTCTCCATAAGAGAGATAAAAAGAGATGTCAAGTCGACACATTCGTCTCACGATAAGGAGAATCAGACAAACAGAGAGACTAAAGGGAACGGCTCACTTCTCTTGAGGGAGGTAGTTGTATGTGGAACAGCTTGTCTCTGTCTTTGTCACCTACAGAAGAAAGAGAGACAATGATATGACTTAAGGAGTATATGTTGTAGTAAACCACTGAAGTCTCCGATTTCCATCAGATAAAAAAACCTTGTCTCTGTAGTAAAATAATACGAAGATAGATGAATACGAACCTCTGACGTATGAGAGGATCCTGGGGGAAGAAATGGTGTCCAGAGAATAGGGTCTCCGAGGGGATCCAATGTATTGTAGTTGGTGAGCAATGGAGCAGTTAAGAGAGAGGTAAGTGGGTACATGCTTTTCTGAAGAGACAAAGCAGAAGCAACAGCACCACTGCCTAGAGCAACGCCGTGACTCACGACCGGTTTCTCTATTTCCTTGCCGTGACTCTTCTCCATATTGATGATATTACGATTTGCATTCTCATCGTTTTCTCTAGTGCTGCTTTCTTGCATATTCAGCACTTTCTCCTCCAGGCTCTTGTAAGCAGGTGACGCAGACAAAATGCTTAAAGCAGAAGAGGTGGAGGATGGCGATGATATTTGTTTTTCTTTTCTCTGAGTGCCACGAAGGACGCTGAGGTTTGGCGCTTTGTATGGCTCTGTTGCCTGGGATGTGTGTTCCAATGTTTTAAGCTCAGTACCGGCATCTTCTACCTTTGCATCCTCTGATGCTTTTGATGAAGACTCTGGTTGACGGGTTTTGTTGACCCCCCACCACTTTATGTATCCTGTTAGATCGATCTTTCTTTCCAGACAAAAGCTACCTAGAAAGTCACCTTCTGTTCCTCGATCATCACCTGCCCCTGTTATTCATGAGAAATTTTTTTAACATGATCTAGTGCATGTTCAAAGATGGGTCGATGTTGTGCGAAGCTTACCATAATGAATGTTGCTGAAGTACTCAGGTCCAGGCATACGACTGGCTGATGCGTCCCATCGGCTGGTCGGAAATTGCAGAATAGTTGGAAATACAGCAGAAATGCATATCAGGTACGAATGTTAATTTTGACAAAGAAAGGTAAAAACGACA
This sequence comes from Sisymbrium altissimum, assembly GCA_900406495.1. Classification (NCBI taxonomy): domain Eukaryota; kingdom Viridiplantae; phylum Streptophyta; class Magnoliopsida; order Brassicales; family Brassicaceae; genus Sisymbrium; species Sisymbrium altissimum. The sequence goes on along the minus strand of OVBI01000311.1, from coordinate 7,299 downwards.
AAAACTAAAGAAGGCCACAGGAAAGATAGCTGGGCCATATCCCTATAACTTAAGAGTAGCATCTAAACACTTCTTATAGAATTAGCAACTTTTTAGTCTACAATGTGTCAATCAATCAAACTGCGATGATCCATAAGGTATCACTAAATATTTTCCGAAATAAGCAGTATGAAATGCACAGAGATAATCACTCTTAATTCAATTGTCTTGCAGAAAAATAAGAGAAATAGGGGCATAAGACATTTGTTAGTCAAGTTTTACCTTTGAAGTCCACGATATTTCGCTATTCCCCTTGAAAAACCGCTGCTTTTTCTGCCAAAAGGATATCTAAATAGTATCAGCAATAAATGGTTCCTAAAAGATATATATGATACTTGTAAATACATACGCACCTACGTAGCGATGCAAGGTATTCTTCCCTTGAGAGATTTTGCATTTCTTCTAAATCCCTGGTGTAATCTGTCACCTATGAGAATGAAATACGCAAGTCATACATACATGTACATGAAAATAGTGAAAATTGGGAAGGGTAGCCCTAAATTCCTGTAACCATCCTTGTTCCACTTATTCCTATAAGTTGACAAGTAGAGTTAATAACCCCAAATCTTTAAAGCACACTACCATAGCGAATTAGCAATCTCACCGGAAAATTTATAAGGGTCCCAGGTCCCCAATATTTCAAGGCAGCAAGGTCGTAAGCTCTAGCAGCAGCCTCTTCATCATCATATGCTCCTGGCAAGTACATGTAAGGGTTATTAGACAAAGCTAATCTGAAAGCAAGTGTGTCCGGACATAGAAAAACACAATTAATACCTCGAAAGCTTTGAGCTTACCTAGATAAACTGGTGCGGCGGAATTTGCATCAACCATGAAAATATTCAAGGAAAAAAGAGATGAGCTTTTTTATACACGAAACAAAGAGAAAAGAAAGTCAGTAGAGATGAGAAGAGAAGAAAGAGAAACCTTGTTTGCCCTTCTTGTTCTGGTTTTGGTTCCATGTACTCTTATCCCAAAGGTGAGCTTCATAACGACCTGTCCATCTATGCCTGTAGTCAAACCAAAATTTGAAGAAACATGAGCATCTCCGAAAAGGCTGTGCATTTCAGCTCTTGTCTCACTGAGACATAGGTGAATCAAATCAAATGTTTCTCAAAACAATTAAACCGGTTTCAGATAACTCAGCTCTCCAGACAAAACATCAATCTAACCATTACACCAAAATCCTACTCTCCAATCCCGACATCTTATCCAGATCACAAACAGTAATTCGAATTTCAAAGGCACAGAATCACAGAACCTGGTGACTCCGCGGTAAATGGAGCTCCTTTTGCCAGCTGTGCACGGCGGCATTTTACTGATACGCTCCTTAGCTGTGCAACCTCTCTCCTTCTTCGCCTTCTTAAAACCTCTATACAGTAACATCTGATCATTCGCCGCCACAGTCTCGGAGCTCTCTCCTCCTCCTCCTCCGCTACATCCCGCCTCTGTCTTAGGTCCCTGATCCGACGACGACATCGACGCCACGATCAGAACCTCTTCTCCCTCCAACCAAATACAAGAGATAAGAGAAAGGCGCACTGTGTGAGCAAAGCCAGAACCGAGCTCGAAACAGTAGAAGCTAGCAAATGAGAGAGAGAGAAAGTAAAGAGATGATGTCTGATAATTTAACTTTGACTATTTCTTCTTCTTTTTCACCGAATACAATGATTTTTTTGAGCTTCCTATAATCTTATTACAACGGCAAAATAAAATAAAATTACGGACACCGAATTTACCATTACGTCCCGGTTTTGTTTCCCTTTTATCTCGCGATGCGGAAAGATAACAACTGCAACGGCTATGAACGGAGACGAGGTTGTTTTCGTCATTTACCTGAATAGGTTTTCTTCTGTGCTCTCGATGCTGACGTGTACTCATGATGTCCACGTGTACGTGATCTGTTTCTCGGTACTGACATTAAAAATGTGGGAGTGTTTCCCAACACTAGCCTCGTTCAAGGAATATTCTCTGTATGGTACACTCAAAATCTTGTTGTTTTTTTTTGGTTTTGATCAACTCAGCTTATAGTTTCCCCAATATTTAATTCGGCTCTATTTTGTTATCATATACTGTATGGTTCTTCATATTTTCTACCGTTGTAATGCCTTACACATCGAATCTTTTCATTTATAAATCTTAATTCAAATTTTCAAATGACTGGTTCAATGTCTTGATTTCATTAATGGACACAGACTCTAGCCCAAAACTTATTCGTTTGCTAAACCCAATTATATCACATTGGTAGAGAAGATTACACAAGTTTTCAAACATCATCTAAAATTTATCACTCAGCCAAAAATCCTTATACAATGGAAATTACAATGTGCCTTGGCGTCTATGAGCTGGACACTCATATCTTCTTCTTTGTTTCTCAGTGATTCTATCGGGATTACCAACAAAAATGAAATGCCGATTGTTACGTTAACGACACCAAACAAATTTTAGCTGAACTGCATATAACTAAGTTAATTCTTATTCATCTCACCCAAAAAAGGGCATATTAGAGGTTCGAACTCGATCCCTGCGCTTCTTTCACCAAAGGAAATAAATGTCACGATACATTTGTCGGCAATCCCTTCAAAAACCAATAGATGACTTGAAGATATGCATTACTTTGACAAGAAAAAAAAAACGACATTTAACTTAAAATTACTTAACTCTAATGTCATGAAAAAAAAAAGAGATGTAACTTTTATTACATGTGCAAGCGTTCCTAAACAATTCCTGAATTGATATAAACAAGAAATTGGATTCCTTAAATATGTTGTAAGATCTGTAAAAGTCATGTACAACATATACCAACCTCCTTCAAATCTGCTAGCCTGGTATGTCACAACACTTCACCAATCTGTTAGATATGTACGATTGATCCGATAGTCCGGTTTACGAACTCGGATTTAGTAAAATCCACCATCACCCTTTCACATTAGCTAGAGTCATGTAAGCTCTTTTTCAAGTTCCGAGACAGTCGAACCGGTCGTAATTAAACCAATTGAAGGCTCGATACCGGTTGATTTCCCTTCTGGTACATATTACTTAGCCGGTCCAGGACTTTTTGCAGACGACCACGGGCCAACGGTACATCCTTTAGACGGTCATGGTTATCTCCGTGCTTTTAACATCGACGGAAACAAACGGAAAGTCACGTTCACGGTGAAATACGTTCAGACGAAAGCTAAAGAAGAAGAGCACGATCCAGTGACTGACACGTGACGGTTTACTCATAGAGGTCCTTTCTCAGTGTTAAAAGGTGGGAAAAAAAATTGGAAACACGAAAGTGATGAAAAACGTGGCTAATACTAGCGTTTTGAAATGGGCTGGGCGGTTGCTTTGTTTATGGGGAAGGTGGTGTGAACCGTACGAAATAGAATCTGGAACGTTGGATACCGTCGGGAGATTTAACGTTACGATCAACGGCTGTGATGATGATGATTCTTCCGACTGAGATTTTACTGGTCATGATATATGGGACACAGCCGCAGATTGTTTAAACCCATACTTCAAGGTAATGTTTCATGTTAATGTAACGTTAATTAAATTAAAGTATGTAGTCCATTATTCAGACAGTGACGTATAATTAATCAAATTTAGAAGAAGGATCTTTTTAAAGCTTTTCCTTCTCTTTATTATCTCTTCATATTTTGAACGTATGCACTATGCAATGACAAGAGAAAGAAAGATTCACCGTGAGCTACGGGGATTGTTTGGCTGGAGTTTAATCACAGGATCAAGCACATATAACTCTACCACATGTATCGAAATCTAGCTATATTCTGGCAACACGCATCAAGAACCACATCTCCATACGAACCGAGATCACCTGAAGTCACATTTTTAGATAGATGAACAAAGCTTATCATACCCTGTCCCACTAATTAGTCTTCCCCACTAATGAGAAGATAATACACAGAAGCATGTTTAAACAAATCAGGCAAACCAATAGAAATAGAAATCAATGGGTAATCATCGTCAACAATATATCCACATTTAGTCAACCAAACTCAACTGAATGGACCATGAACACTATGAGGATTGGACATGAACAAGAACCTTCTGGTTCATTATGGAAGACCATAAAATGACCAAGTGAATATACATAAAAAAAAAACCATATATAACCTTCGGAATCAACAATTTTGAAGCAAGGTTCATCGTCCGGAATCAAGAAGAAGAAGCGCCGTTTGCCCCCTGCTGCCTCATGGAGGCAAACTGACCCGAAACCCTGAAGTAACTTTCGTGAGATGCCCTAATAACTTTCTTCTCTTGCTCTGTTAGCGATGGACCCCCCTCGTTCACTGGCTTAAGGCTAAACAACCACTTGAAAGAGCTTCTCAGTTCTCACGACTGATTCTGGAATACCGTGATTATCCTCCATGAATCTTATCATCTCCGCTAGCATGAAGAAGTTCTTGAAGCAATACTGGAAGCCTTGTTTATACTTGATGACTTTCACGAGGAACAATTTGTGGTCCAGGCAACCGGCCGGCAGCGAAGAGATTTTTGCCCGTGCTTTGGCTATTTGCTTTTGAATGATTTGGACGGTATCGTTGACCACGTTGCTGCAATTATGGAACTCTTGGTAACGCTCAATCAGCTCATCCATTAACTTAGTATTAGGTGAGTCATCACAAAGGGACCGGAAGCCAATGTAACAAAATTAACATTCGCAGTCAAAACTGACTTCATGATTAGGTCCATGAGCGGTAATATCAGCTCCTCTTATGATAAGGTAAGCGAGAATTTCCTTTTCGGCCGCTGATAGATCTTCAGTTCGACCTACAACCGTAGCTGGGAGCATCCTGAGGATTATCTCGAACTTCTTGGTGAACCATCTTTCTGATAAAGAAGAAATGAGAAAATCAGTTTCTTTCTATAAATATAGTCGCTTCCATCACACCACAATAAGCAACAATAATAAAGAGTTTTAGCTTGGTGTAGCTACTCGAGTCCACTATCTATGTATATATTCAATTTACGATAACTAAGACATGCACGAGAATGTCGAATCAAGTATCTACAACGATTTTTATTTTTATTTTTTTGAAAAAATGTTAAATTAATTCAAGAAAAAAAACCCAGTTTTACAATCTGTGCAACAAAGTGATTTAAAATGATATTGAAATTAGAGTCAAAACTCAAAATAATAAGTTATCTTGAAGCTAACCATGCCACCATTGCACCTTCATATTTTAAACCTCCCAACGCATGAATTGAGAGTATACGGTTTTGAACTTGTCTATCAATGAGTCGAATTAGACGGGTTGGATGGAGAGGAGGTTCACCATGTTTGCGTCCATTTCTTTCTTGTGAGAGAGCATATATGGTACCTTGGAAACAATATCTAACTAGAAACAACTGGATTTTGTCGAGAGACGAGTCTACCAGAAGTTCTAAGATATGAATTCATGCCGTCGTGAATCTTGAGCAGAGAATGTGTTGAGTGAGTTCTTTCCAAACTTCTTGTGAATATGTGCAGAGGAAAAAGAGGTGGTTGCGGGATTTAGTTTCTATTTTGCACAGTGGACAAGAAGCGTCTGAATTCGGATTCCATTGTAGAATACGATCTCCCGTGGCTAACCGGTTATGGATTGCGAGCCAAGTAAGAACTGAGTATTTAGGCGTGGCAAAAGAGTACCAAATGCCTTTATACCAGTTTACTTGCAGGTGCTGAACTCTAGTGAGATTCCATGTCTCCTTAGAGCTAAAACGATGTTTGTACTCAGCATTTGTGCGCTTCCATAGTTTCACATCTGCACTTTAAGTTAATCCTCGAGTTCTGAATCTTTGAATCTCGTTTTCAATGATGTTTAGGACCTCTGTTCTATGTCTTTTCTTTCGATGTGAGTTTACTGCATGTTCTACAATGGCATTTAGGTTGATCCCCAAATCAATACGTCTGCGTTCGCCCGTTAGATTAATAAGCTTTCCATGAAGTGTCCAAATATCATACCAAAATGACGTTGTCTAGCCACTTTGTACAAAGATTGAACCAAAAATAACACAAATCTAGTAGCGAGATCACCGATGAAACCGATTAAAAAAACCTAAATATAATTCACGGATGTAACCTGGTACAGTATGGCGGTGAAATCGCGGATGAGGTTTTGGACGAAGAGAAAGATGGATTTTACTCTGGTTATTGCAAGAGAGAAGACGCGGACCAATGAAAGAATGGTCTTATCGATCCGCTTTATTTCATTTGATTACTCATGCTTATTCGAAAGCTTTGTTGTTTTTAGAATCTGGATCCATTATTCATTCAATGGAAGTTATAGTTGGATATTCTCCCGATAAAAGTCAGAATATGATTTTTATGGGTGGTTTGACAAAACATGTGCCGATTACAAAAACTGCCTTTTTAG
>OVBI01000310.1:0-91741 GCA_900406495.1 Sisymbrium altissimum | reverse complement strand
TCAACATTTTAAATTAAGGAAAATTTCTAAATTTTAAATTAAGGAAAATTTATAAATTTTAAATTAAAGCAAATTTCTAAATTTTATAATTGTATTATTAATTAGAAATATGCAAAAGATAAGGAAATTATCTATAAATTTCTGTTAAACAAAAAAAACAATATTAGATTAGGAAACTTTCTATTTTAAAATTATAGATAAAGAAATTATCTATAAATTTTAATTAAACAAAAAGTTAACTTAATATTAGATTAGGAAACTTTTAATTTAAAATATAAGATAAAATCTATTAATTAATATATAAAAGTTGAGGCTAAATGCCATTGAAAATGTCCATATAGGATTAAAAAAATTTTAACCACCAATAGTATCATTCCACATCAAAATTTTAAATTAAGAAAAATTTCTAAATTTTAAATTAAGGAAAATTTCTAAATTTTATAATTGTATTATTAATTAGAAATATACAAAAGATAAGGAAATTATATATAATTTTATGTTAAACAAAAAAAATATTAGATTAGGAAACTTTCTATTTTAAAATTATAGATAAATAAATTGTCTATAAATTTTAATTAAACAAAAAGTTAACTTAATATTAAATTATGAAAATTTTAATTTAAATATAAGATAAAATATATATATTTAATTTTCTAATAAACAAATTTTAACTTAATATTAAATTAGTAAATATTTCAATTTAAAATAATTATGCCATCTTTATAATTAACTATATACCTATAATAGATATTAGATCTGGAGACAAAGAAAAAAATAAAAGAAATTTAATCTATTAATATATAAAAGTTGAGGCTAAATGCCTTTGAGAGTATCCACATAGGATTTAAAATTTTTAAACAACCAATAGTTTCATTCTACATCAACATTTAAATTATGGAAATTTTTCTAAATTTTATAATTTTATTATTAATAGAAAAATATATAAAATAAGAAAATGATCTATAAATATCTATTAAACAAACAATCAAATTAATATTTAGATTTCGAAACTTTATAATTTAAAATATAAGATAATAAAATTATGTATAAATTCATATTATTTGATGAAATGTCAAATTTATTAATCTATCATGAAAACTGTATTCTTAATAGAAAAATATATCAGATAAGGTAATTATCTATAAATTTTTATTAAAAAAAAATAAAGTTAATATTAAATTAGAAATATTTCTAATTATAAATTAAGAAAATTATTTATAAACATTTTTATGAAATATGAAAATTATTGATCTTTCAACTCAAATTTATTGGTTTATCATAAAAAATTACATTGAAAGAAGAATCATGTTTGTAATTATAAACAATAAATGAAACGTAGGTAAATAGAGAGTCTAATATCCAGTAATATCAAACCGACAAAGTAGTCCTTCAAACTTGTCTTGGTTTTTTTAATTGAGAGAAATAATTTTATTGTGCATTATCTACCTTTTAAACTTAATACATTAGTCAATTAAATATTATATTAATAAAATAATATATATTAATTTTAAAATACCTAATTAAATATTTCAAATTATCATCATAAGTTAATTGTATTTTGTATATGGTTTTTAGTTATTATAAAAGGTTTTTAAGTTCTGAAATAATGAACATGAAATATGATTTTTAAAAAATTCATTAATTGATATGGGATTTTGATTGTGAAAAATAGAAATATATTGAATTTTTCTTTTTTACTTCAAGAGTTTTAGTTGCTTTTTTTTGTTCAATTTAAATATAAATATCGTGTATTTTAATTTTTAGTATATAATTATAATGAATATGAGTTTATATTAAAAATATATACTTCAATTTTTATTATTATTATAATTAACTATAAAATTAATAAATAATTTTGTTTACTCACTTCAATTACTTCTCAAATGATTCTCAAATTGATTTAGTTATAATTTCTTTCTTCTAATATTAAATTAAATCAAAGTATTTAATTATTATTTTTAATAAATTTTAATAATTTTTGATTTATTTAAAAAATAAGTAGTTTTTAATAAGTTAATATAACGTGTTATAAAACAATAATAATGACAAATCTATTGATTTGAATTGAGTAAGTTAATGGTATTTTCAGCATTAAACTTTAGAGTCACTTAATAAAAAAAAACTAAATATATTGAGTTTGGGGTATTTAATAAGAGTTTTGATGAATTTCTGAATAAAATAATAATAATGAAAAAAAGTTTATTTAGAATTTGAGATACAATGATGTGGTATAGAAGAAATTATTGTACAATTTTTTATGAGAGTTTGCATTAGTTTAAGAATTACAAATCAACTAATAATCATCAGTAATTTTTCAAATTTTAAAGTTTGTCAATATGATTGGATTTATTCTGGAAATTAATTTTTTTTATGAAGTCAATATTTAATAGTAAATTTTAAATATCATTTTACAACATTAGAAATTCTAAAAATCTAAATATTAAATTGAAATATTCTATATTTGTAAAAAAATTTTTGAAAATATTTTAGTTTTTGTTTGAAACTTTCTAGAATTATAAAATTAGTTATATATTGAGAATTATATAGATTTTGATGTGAGTGTGAAACTATATTTTTAATTAAATAAGTATATTTTATTTTAATAATTTTGTAAGAAAATATGTAATTAAAATATATTTATATTGATTATAAAAAGTAGATTAGAAAATTCCCACGGGTAGCGTGGGTGAAAAATCTAGTTGAATATAAAAAGTTGGAGCACTTTGATTTCATCTCCGTTTATGTAGACACGGATACACCATAGTACCATACACGCAGAGGGACTCATGCATGGTCTATAATCTATTGAATATTATTCTAACTTTGGACGATGCACAACACTCGTCGTCAAAGACAAATAGCCATCAATGATTAATTCCACCTGTAAAGCAAGAAAAATGTATCACTCTACAAATTGATTGTGAAATTATTTAAAACGCAGACAAGTGGCCGCTAGAGAAAACGAGAAAAACGAAAGAAGATTTCATCTGGAGAAGATAAAGAAACATTCTGTACGAGATATACTCTTAACCCATCTAATCTCTTGATTTAAATTGACATTGTCGAACACAAAAAAAAAACCTTCGTCGTAAATGTAAACAAAACATTCTTTATGATCATGTTTTTGTGTGTGTGTGTTTTTTCAAAAGAATTTTCTCATATGATTAAAGAAGAAAAACAGAAAGAAGTGGTCACATCCCTTATGGGCTGGACATTGGTCCATCTTAATTAAAACCCATTTGGGGTCTTTATGTTAATGAGAAAAGAAGAGTAATTGCAGCCTGCGGAGAGGACCACCACTGTCATGGTGTGGGCACGATCTAGCTGTCCTAAAAAAAAAGAAAATCTCTCCTTCCTCAATCTCAAGCTCTATCGCAACAACTGTCTTTCTTTCGATCATTTGTGGGTCCCACCGTATAATATGTGGACCAACATAAACTTTCACCGTACGAAAATTTCAGAAAAAAAGCAAACAACAAAAGAAAAAGTCAATGTTTGTTGTACTTTGGTTGGGTAATTTGTGCGCCTGTGGCATGTGGGGATAACATTTGAGAGAATCTTTTGCATATCTTTTAGAATGATGAGTAAAAACTAAAAACCATCCAATGATTTTTAAGATATGATTTGAGTCGTAAATAATTTATATATTTTAGGCTTGTAATTGTCGAAACGGATTTCAATCCTTTGTAAAATAATAATTCAAAACAGATAAAACTCGATTTGAATCAGACTAAATCTTTTACTAACAAGAATCATAACAGCAAAACGGCCTAAATTTTCAGTATCCAGCATTTCATATTGATATTCCCAGAATTTAAAGACGGCCCAATTATTAAGATATATATTAGATGCTTTTACCTGAATATCAAGCCCAACAAAAGCTCAAATAAACCATCTAAATTGGATATACGGTTCCTACTTGTTCGGCGCCTATAACTCGGAGACGAAACATCCAGCCATGCAAGGGCGGATGGGCCATGGCCGACTCTTGCTGGGAAAGGAAAAGAGACATGAAATTTGCTATATGTTTTCTATATAATGTAGTTCGCGGGTATAATATTTTGTTTTCAATAAGTTAATGTTTCGACTTTTGACGACGACATATGTCAAACTTCTCTAGATACATATTTACGACCTAATATTCAAAAACTAAAGCTTATCTGAACGTTGCCTTTAACTGAAACTATGCTATGAAATGTGTACCAGTAATTATGCAAATTGGTTTAGGTCATCGAAGTCTTTTAAATTCTTTTTAAAATTTTATAACATTTAAAATGAGTCCAAATAGATCCAAAACTCCAATCCAACATGAACTTAGTATTTTACAAGTATAAATAAATTTTACAAATTTCTCCAAATACGGAACATATGTGGATGGCGAGTCTTAACAACTTTTTCAAAATATAGATAATAGTAAGCCTGCTTGGTAGATGAGCTTTTAAACACTCTCGAGATTTAAAATTATTATGTTTAACTAAAAATAAAAATTTAACGAAAGCAAAGTTTGATTGGTTCAACTCTAGAGAGAAAGCATATATTTCGTTAATTGGTTTTAATATGATATTTATCTACTTAATCCTGTTTAAATCTTTTTTGGATAATAACCAATGTTAATGGTCAATGTATATCTACTAGCACAGCTATATCCAAATTATGGATACAGATGTGATTAGTTGATAGATTCAATAACGAGAATCTTTACAGAATCTAAATCCTTTTTTCACCTTTAACCTTTATAAAAGATTCACCACATCCCTCAAAACTCCTTATCACTCATAAAGAACAGCTCTCCCATCTATTTCAATGGCCGAGATTGTAGAGCAGTCGACCGGAGCCATGGAAATAGAAGAAGGTGTCGATGAGTTAGACCGGTGTGCGGTGGAGGAGGTTGAGCTAACCGTTCCAAAAACCGACGATCCAACGTTACCGGTTCTCACTTTTAGAATGTGGGTTTTAGGTCTTGGCACGTGTATCATACTATCGTTCGTAAACCAGTTTTTCTGGTACAGACAGATGCCGTTGACCATTGGCGGCATCTCGGCTCAGATTGCGGTCGTGCCGCTCGGTCATCTGATGGCTCGAGTGCTTCCAAATAAGAAATACTTGGAAGGATCCAGGTGGGAGTTCAACATGAATCCTGGTCCTTTTAATGTCAAGGAACATGTTATGATCACGATTTTCGCCAACTCTGGAGCAGGAACGGTTTATGCGACTCATATACTTAGTGCTATTAAGCTTTATTATAAGAGATCTCTTCCGTTTCTACCGGCTTTTCTCATTATGATCACTACTCAGGTAATGATATATGCATCTGTGCCCTAATTTAAACATGCAATAACTCTTCGACTAGCAGAAGAATATCTATTTTTAAATATGGTTAAGAAGTTTACATATATGTAATTTAATTTGTTATTTTAAAATTCGGATGTCATTATATGTTTTTATTGCTCTTTAGAGCACTCATCTTTTGATTAGTTAAAATATTTATGTGTTTAAATGTCTGTAAAAAAGTAGGAATTTATATTTGAATAGATGGACAGATAGATAGCGAATCATTTAACCGTAGCTATACTTTATTATCACTTCTTAAGTTATTAAAACTCGGTTTTTGTCCAAGTCAAGGATATTGTGGAGACCATTGTTTCTAAATTTACCTGTTTGGTGAATTCTTTACTTACCTTTTTCACTTATGAAAATACTTTTGTAGTTTCTCGGATTTGGGTGGGCGGGCTTATTCCGTAAGCACCTTGTTGAGCCAGGTGAAATGTGGTGGCCAGGCAATCTAGTTCAAGTGTCTCTATTCAGGTAAAACTATTTATAAACATCTATAGAAGTCTCGTCTCCATGATTAGTCTTCGACTACTTAATTAGTTCACTAACCGCTGCAGTGCCTTGCACGAGAAGGAAACGAAGAAAAAGGGAGGCATGACCCGAATCCAATTCTTTCTCATAGTCCTCGTTACTAGCTTCGCATACTACATTCTCCCTGGCTATCTATTTACAATGATAACTTCCATCTCATGGGTCTGTTGGCTTAGCCCGAAGTCGATGTTGGTTAACCAACTCGGTTCAGGGGAACAAGGTCTTGGTATAGGCGCAATTGGTATTGATTGGGCTACAATTGGATCTTACCTCGGCAGTCCACTCGCTAGTCCGGTCTTCGCTACCATAAATGTAACCATCGGTTTTGTGGTGATCATGTATGTCGTCACTCCGATTTGCTATTGGCTTAATCTTTACAATGCCAAAACATTTCCCATCTTTTCAAGTGGGCTTTTCATGGGCAATGGCTCGTCTTATGATGTTTTGAGCATCATTGATAACAAATTCCATCTAGACCGAGACATCTATGCAAAGACTGGTCCTATCCATATGAGCACTTTCTTTGCGATTACATATGGTCTTGGGTTTGCCACTTTGTCGGCAACTTTTGTCCATGTTTTACTCTTCAACGGAAGGTAACTAAACTCAAGTAGTCCCTCGTAATCATTTTTTTTTACTTTTGGTTTTAGTTAACGAGGTAGTTTCCATAGACCAGGAACCAGTGTTTCAATGATAGTTTCTAACTCCTCTCCTTAAATATAAGATTAATTCACTTTTGAATTTTAGTGATCTATGGAAGCAAACAAGAGGAGCTTTCAAGAGGAACAAGAAAATGGATATACACACGAGAATCATGAAGAAAAACTATAGAGAAGTTCCCATGTGGTGGTTTTTGGTGATCCTCGTACTCAACATTGCACTCATCGTGTTCATCTCTGTGTACTACAATGCAAGCGTGCAGCTACCTTGGTGGGGAGTGTTGCTAGCTTGTGCCATTGCCGTCCTCTTCACTCCTCTTATTGGTGTTATCGTCGCCACCACTAATCAGGTACTTACTATAAACTATACATAAGAGTTGAGAAACAATAGTTAGGAGTATTTTTCTGAATTTTGATGAAATATGACCTTCAATGACAAAAAGAACTTTGAAAAAAAGAATCACACATTCATTTGGGGAAAAAATACTGTTAAAAAACAGACAAACTTAAAAAATAAATTGTACTTTTTATCAATATTATATTCATATATGTCTGATTCAGTATCATTTAACTATTTAGAGGTTGAACTCTTTATTTTTGTAATTAATAAGTTAATATTAATAATAAGTTTGCAATTTCTTTAGGCACCGGGTTTGAACGTCATCACAGAATATGTAATTGGGTACATCTATCCAGAGCGTCCGGTTGCGAACATGTGCTTCAAAGTGTATGGATACATCAGCATGACTCAGGCTCTAACATTCATCCAAGACTTCAAACTCGGTCTCTACATGAAAATCCCTCCTAGAAGCATATGTACATGGCACAGGTCAATAGTTACCACCTAATCTATCATAATTATTTGTTAAAACGCAATATAATTAGTAACACAAGATTTTTCAGGTTCTTGGGACGCTTGTGGCTGTGATAGTCTACACAGGAACTGCTTGGTGGTTAATGGCAGACATTCCTCATCTATGTGACACATCTTTGCTTCCTCCCGACAGTCAATGGACATGTCCGATGGATCGTGTCTTCTTCGATGCGTCTGTTATTTGGGGACTTGTCGGACCGCGTAGAATGTTCGGTAACTTAGGAGAATACTCAGCCATAAACTGGTTCTTCCTTTTAGGCGCAGTCACTCCTCTCTTCGTCTGGCTAGCGACCAAAGCGTTTCCAGCTCAAAAATGGATCTCAAAAATACATTTCCCGGTTATTTTAGGAGCCACCGCGATGATGCCACCCGCGATGGCGGTTAATTTTACGAGTTGGTGCATCGTGGCATTTATATTCGGTTACTTTTTGTTTAAGTACAAGAGAGAGTGGTGGAAAAAGTACAACTACGTTTTGTCGGGAGGTTTGGACGCGGGAACCGCGTTTATGACAATACTGATTTTCATGGCGCTAGGACGCAAAGGAATTGGATTGGCGTGGTGGGGAAACGCTGATGATAGCACAATCTGTAGCCTCGCATCTTGTCCTACCGCTAAAGGCGTAATAACGCCGGGATGTCCCGTTTTCTGACCTTGTCACAATCAAGCAATATTCCTTAGTTTGTTGATTCTTCTCTCTTAGTTAAATTTTTTTTTTTGGTTTTTAATCATGTGTCGTTGTAAAGTTAGTTGGTTTATCTCGGATTTATAATGTACATAAATCTTCAACAGCTTTTATCAGAAAAATATTATTTTAAAATCTTCTTAGTTGAACCATACTACAGTAAAAATCTCTATAAATATTTATCCAGGATTAATTTATAGTTATACTGTGATTAAGAAGATAAACTTAAGTTTTTTTTTTCTTTTTTTGTTTTTGTCAACAGATAAAGCTTAAGTATGAGTAAAGTCTAAAGTAGATGAAATATTTAAGATCATTAACTAAGATAATATAAATATTCTTTTAAATTCGTTTATTCGTTTTTGTTTTTGTTTTGACAACAAATTCATCACGGTAGTTATCAATATCCTTGCTACTTGCTAGTCAACTCATTAAGGGATGGCCTAAATCTCGCACCATACAAGCTTTGTCATTTCTACCACAATATTTCCTTCTCTAAAAGTTTCAATCATGTTAAAGCTATGCATACTAGTAAGTGTTAATACGTTGAGTTAGGCTGTTCTTACCAAAATTTGCAATCACGATTATTTTTATTTAATACGATTACATATTTACATGTAAGATAAACAAAAACATTCGAATTTAATAGATCGCCGTTTATTTGATTCGGTTACACTAATTAAAATTGATCTGTTTTGGTTTAATTGAGTTTTAGGATGCCAATCCATATATATAAACAAACCCATTTGGTTTTCGCTTGGTCTAGTTCGGTTTTTTCGATTACGGTTATTTTCCTCACCCGTCTTTCCGTTAATTTTATTTCTTTACTCCTAGTCTTTACGAGTCCTGGAATTAAACATTTAAGATTCTCTTACGAAGAATAAAACATTTAAGATTCTATTACCAGGAATCAGATCTTTAAGATTCTCTTACGAATATTTAAGACAGCAAAAAAAATTCTATGTAAATGAAAAATAGGATCGTTACAACATTTCGAACTTAGAATATATACAAGCTTACGTCATCATTAGACACAGATAAAGCTGATGATTTCAGATTTCTTGACCAAAACATAACATTTTTACTCCACCATATTCAGAAAAAAATATCTTTCCTTAATCGTTATCTAACAGTCAATGGTAATCAACAACGAAATAAAAGCCAGATCTGAATCTAACCGTAATTCCATACAATATTTCCTTTTATAGAAATATCACTAGAGATATGATACCAAAACTAATGCAAAACATTAAATTTAAACAACTATATTTCTGCACGCAAAAGAAGATAAAATTTCAATCAGAATCTCAAACCAAACACAATCGGAGGAAGAAAAACTCTTCTGTTGTCTGTGAGTACTATATTTATCTTTATTGGTATTTCCTCTGTGTATATGCTATTTATGAGTGTGTGTATTTGCATATTTTAAACAGAATCTCAAGAACGGTTAAATAAACACGATCAAACAATCACGTAACATTCTATTTGTTTGATCTTATGCATAGCAGAGAGACAAAGAGAGCACTGTGAATTTTCTGTTTTTGAAGATGAGAGACGACATCATAGAGATAAGATCGGATCTAGAGTCGGAATCTGATCTTTACGCCGACGATGAGATAAGTGTAGTTCCACAAGTGGAATTAACGGTGCCTAAAACCGACGATCCAACTTCACCGACGGTTACATTTAGGATGTGGGTTTTGGGGATTACGGCTTGTGTCCTCTTGTCATTTCTCAACCAGTTCTTTTGGTACAGAACCAATCCTTTGACCATCTCCTCAGTTTCGGCTCAGATTGCTGTTGTTCCCATTGGTCATCTCATGGCTAAGATTCTTCCGAAAAGGAGATTCTTCGAAGGGACGAGATGGTCTTTCACGATGAATCCTGGTCCGTTTAGTACCAAAGAACATGTTCTTATAACTGTGTTCGCAAATTCAGGCTCTGGATCTGTTTACGCTAGTCATATTCTTAGTGCTGTTAAGCTTTATTACAAGAGAAGGCTTGATTTCTTTCCTGCTTTACTCGTTATGATCACAACTCAGGTAAAAAGTTATATAGCTTTGTTTTTTTACATTGCATTTGAAATTCTAGGTTTAAGGATTTGTAGAAGCGTGTTTATTCTGTTTCTTGGTATGCAAGGTATTGGGATTCGGTTGGGCTGGTTTATATAGAAAACATTTAGTTGAACCTGGTGAGATGTGGTGGCCAAGCAATCTCGTACAAGTGTCTCTCTTCAGGTAACGATACCGATTCCTTCTAATTGGTGCTATGTTTAATATTTAAGCTGCATCCGAATTTAAAGATTCCGATTTTGATCATATATATACAGAGCGTTGCACGAGAAAGAGAAGAAATCGAAATGGGGAGTTACTCGAAATCAGTTCTTCGTTATCACGCTAATCACCAGCTTCGCCTATTATCTTCTTCCCGGTTATCTCTTCAGTCTCTTGACAACCGTCTCTTGGTTATGTTGGATTAGCCCTAAATCGATTTTAGTAAACCAGCTCGGTTCAGGGGGAGCTGGTCTAGGTATTGGTTCCTTTGGTCTAGACTGGTCGACCATCGCGTCTTACCTTGGAAGCCCACTCGCTAGCCCATTCTTTGCCACAGCAAATATCGCGGTCGGGTTCTTTCTTGTGATGTACGTAATCACACCTCTATGCTATTATCTAAATTTCTTCAACGCCAAAACCTTCCCAATCTACTCCGGTAAACTATTTGTAGCCAACGGCCAAGAATACAAGGTAACAAGCATCATCAATGACGAATTCCGCCTTGATCACAAGGCTTACGCAGAGACAGGACCAGTCCACATGAGCACTTTCTTTGCTGTTACTTACGGGCTTGGTTTCGCGACCTTGACTGCTAGTGTTGTCCATGTCTTGCTTTTCAACGGAAAAGATCTTTGGAACCAAACCAAAGGAGCCCTCCGAAAAGACAAGAAAATGGATATACATACGAAAATCATGAAAAGGAATTACAAAGAAGTTCCTCTATGGTGGTTCTTTTCGATTTTCGCCGTGAATATTGTAGTTATTGTCTTCATGTGTATTTACTATAAGTCACAGATTCAGCTTCCCTGGTGGGCAGCTTTCTTGGCTTGTTTGATAGCTATCTTCTTCACTCCTCTCGTAGGTGTGATCATGGCCACTACTAACCAGGTTAGAAGAGAGAATAACAAACATATTTAATTTGGGATTCAAAAACCGGTTATGATGATTAAACCAGATTGTTGTGTTGTTGTAGGCTCCAGGTTTGAATATTATCACGGAATACATCATTGGATATGCTTATCCAGAGAGACCTGTTGCTAACATATGCTTCAAGACTTACGGATACATCAGCATGTCCCAGTCTTTGACTTTCCTTGCTGATTTGAAGCTTGGTACTTACATGAAGATCCCACCAAGAACCATGTTTATGGCACAGGTTAGTCTTAATATCTAACACTCACAGTCTTGTATTCTTACTAGAACTGTTACTATAAACCAGTGCAAGCCCACCTGGTTTAGCTTCGCCTTGCCTAAGCCCGAAATCCCGTCACTGTTATCTTTAGGGTTTGAGCCTGGTTTATGTTTATGAATCAACCCGCGGTATAATCTAACCAAATAAAATGTTAGGGGCTTGACGGGGTTAGAATGGTGTGTACCGTGGTTACTTAACAGATGGAGCCATGGATTGGCTCTTCTTACTAGTGCGTCGCATAAATCTCTCAAAAACATAATATTTGACAAATTTATTGCTTTTGTTTTCACAGGTTGTGGGAACTTTAGTAGCAGTTTTTGTTTATGCATTGACAGCTTGGTGGCTAATGGCCGAAATCCCAAACCTCTGCGACACTTCTCTCCTTCCTCCAGAAAGTCATTGGACGTGCCCAACCGATCGAGTCTTCTTCGACGCATCAGTAATCTGGGGACTTGTAGGACCAAGAAGAATGTTTGGTGATCTTGGAGAATACTCAAACATAAACTGGTTCTTCCTTGGAGGTGCAATAGCTCCGGTATTGGTCTACTTAGCTACTAGAATCTTCCCAAAACAGAAATGGATCTCAAACATTCACATGCCAGTTCTTATTGGAGCCACGGCTATAATGCCACCTGCTACTGCGGTTAACTTCACGAGCTGGCTCGTTATGGCGTTTGTGTTTGGACACTTCGTGTTTAAGTACAAAAGAGAATGGTGGCAGAGATATAACTATGTTTTGTCTGGAGGAATGGATGCAGGAACTGGATTTATGTCTGTGCTTTTGTTTCTTGCGTTGCAACGTAGTGACATTACACTTGATTGGTGGGGAAATGCTGGTGAAGGTTGTCCTGTTGCTAAATGTCCAACTGCTAAAGGTGTGATTGTTCATGGTTGTCCTGTTTTCTAGGCAAAAGGTTTGTATTTAAAGCACAGCTTAATTTCGTTTGGTTTGTATTTGTAACGACTGTACCTTCATTGGGATATCTCAAATTAAAATCCAGACTAATCTTCACTGGGAGATCTCAAGATAAAATCCAGATTAGTCTTCATTAGACAAAACACATGGAGACAATCAATATGGAAAATTATATATAAAGATTTTGTGAAACAACTCAAAGGAAATAAAATATATTTAATATTAAGTACTAAAAAAGGTTTGAGAGATTCAGAGATTTCTAGCTTAAGTCAATGACAAGTACATTTATGGGAGGAAACACATAAAAGAAGAGAATAAGAGTAACATGAATCCAAACAAAGCAAACAAGATTAGGGGTCGTTGAACAAACTACATGATTTAACTTCATCACTCCAAGTCCCCAACCAATTGCATACAGGAAAAAAAAGTCTTAAGAAAAAGGCTTTACAAAGTTCTGAAAAATTATATAATTTCTCTCTTCTCTTTTTGTAAACATCAAGATGTCTCCTCTTTGAGCCTGTACAACGTGATTTCTTGCTGCTTGAAGTAACGGCGATCCTCTTCGTCAACCAGCACAAGATTCAGATAATACTTGACACTGAATTTGTTGTTTATGTTCTTATGCGTTGGTGTCAGGTCGTATGGTGTCAAGAACAGTCTTACAGGTATCGATTCACCTGGCACAATGTCTCGTTAACTTACTTGGTTACAAAACTAGCAAAAGGGTAGAGTATATGATGAAATATTTTGGGGGCATTACCTCTAACGGGAGCGCCATCCATTAACTCAAATTTGGCTAGTGTTTCTGTCTCGACGTGAGTATTAGCTCCTGCTCCTGTTGATTCTCGCCGTCTGATCTCAAGATCCATATTCTTTATCTTGATTCTCACCAGAAGAAAGTAAATTTTCCCAAGGATAACATCTTTCAGGTGATACCTGCATCCAGAGCATAGGAAATTAGCTAATGTTCTTTTCATTTTCCTCATCATTCGAGCTTGAAATAATGAAAACGAGTTTGTCTTACTTGCTTTTATTGTACTCAAACTCGATATGCAAGCAGTCCTCGATTCCAACTTCCATCTGTACAACGGGTAAGGATCCAAAGGAATTAAGCATATCTAATGCTAGTAAGAATCCGGGAAGAGTAAGAATAAGAGCAGAGGTCATGTAACTTGGGGGTAATAGTAATACAAGCTTTAAGAGAAAATGGATTCAGCATCAAAAGCAAGAGCGATAAGGAACCAGGAAACTGAGAGTGGAATTGTGAGCGTATGGACTCACCTTGATGCTGTTATTGATTGGAGGTTGTGGAGAATAGTTACGGACCTGTTTCAAATTCATAAGAAGAAAGAGAGAGCTATAAATTTATCTCAAAAACTACGTGTCACAAAGACATAGCAGAAAATTTAAAGAAACATACCACAAAGTCTTGATACTCCACGATGCTTCCAGCATAGCCACGTGTAACTGTTACTTTGAGGACATACCTGAAGACAACAGAGACCAAAAGTTATGTGCTACAATATCCAACATTGGGAACTTTTAAATTTGTTTCAAATCTGATGTTAGAGAGTAATATGATATACCTTAGCCGCACATTCACGCCATTGTACGTCTCATATGGCATCTCAACGGTCGAAAATTCAAAAGGGTATGCCTTTTTTTCATATATTTCTCCAGGTACATCAAGCTCTCGCACTGATAATCAGAAATAGGAACAACAAAGAGAGTAGGATCTATCAGCAACTTAAAACTAAGAGCCAGCGACTAATAACTAGTTAACTACGATACTACTGAACATAATAACATCGTTACAGAAACATGTCATAATTGAACTCTAAGTTTAACTCACCCAACGAAGTGAAGTCGTAGAAGTTTCCTCTGTCAAAGTACATTTCTGTCAAAACAATACGTTGTCGTCAATACGCAATTATGAAAACAAATATCAAAACCTGGCATAAGTGAGAGAAATCGCACACCTATTTGACCAAGAAGCTCAACTTTAACACCATTATGCTCCACTTTCTTCCCTTGATATGGCTCAATACAAACCTAAAGCAAAACCGAATTCAAGAAAAAACTACTTTAAACCAACTCCATAAAACCTAAATATAAAACCTGCTGATGACTAGAGATCACAACAAGAACCAAGTTACCTTCCCAGAAATAGTTTCTTGACTCTGGAAAAGTGGATTCATAACCGTTTGTCCATTATCTTTCTTAATCGGAACCTAGCACAACAGAGATCAAGTAAAACAATAAGACAACCTGTAACCTAAGTCCCCAAACAACGACAGAGACACTCTTGGCTGTTAATAGATAAACCTAAAGAGAGATGTGTGTACCTGTTTACGATTTTTCCCATCAGTAAACGTGATAGAAATATTACATGCCGGCTTGAAAGCTCCAAGAAGATAATTCTGTGACATTAACCAATCAAAAAGTGTTAAACTTCAGTTCAATTATACACAAAACAAAAGAAAAAGGTGGAAACTTTGAAGAAACACAGGTATTACAAGCACTAACCATGATCAGAAGATTCGATCAAAATCACAATAACCTGTTCAAAGAGCATAAGAATCCAACAAAGTCAGCAGCATTTTCAACTTCAAACACGAAAAGGTTTGTTTTTTCTTCTTAAGCTAGAGAATAGAGATAAACCCTAATCTCAATTCATTAAAAACCAATGAATGAAACCTTATAAGAAGAGCAAATCACATGTAATGCTACAACGATGAGAACAAGACCAACTGTGAGATCCACAAAGTTTAGATTCGATTGAAACAACTGAAAAAGTATGTACCTTTCGAGGTGAAATTCACAATCGGAGAGGGAGAGAGAGAGAGAGACGAGAAGAATCGATCAAATCGAAGAAGATTCTGACAGTTTGGTTGAGAAGACGATCGACAGAGTCACGGAAGAAGGAAAAACAAAACAGAAAATAAAGGTGGAAACTTTATCATAAGTTGACTATAAAAGCCCATTAAAGCCCACATGAGACCATTCACATTTAACAATCTCATAACTTTCTAAAGCTCCCATTGCTTGAAGTATAGAAAATGGAAAGTTGAAAGTGTTTAAATATCCTAAAAACATCCCAAAGAATCACAAATTTTGATGTATAAAGGAAAATGTGTGAATTTTCTAGTATACTTTTTGTGGCTATACATACACAAACTCCAGTGAAAAAAATCTTCTATTCTGAATCTCCTTCTGGATCACGCTGACTTGAATCCTGAGGATCTGACTGATGGTTTACATTCCGAGAGACAAAGAGCTTTGAGATACCATTTATAGCTGCTTGTACCTCGTCTGTATCCCTTGGACTTCTCCAAACCGAAGATTGCGAGGTTAAACCAGAGTACTCGCTTGCAGCAACTTGTGTCTTCTTTGAAGTAGCAAGAACCTTCTCCAAGTCCGATTGTGTCAATGGCCTAGGCGCCTGAAACAGTACAAGCAACTCGAAGTACGACATGAGTACTCAGAAATCAGGTAAGAGGAAGGGAACATTGACATTTGTAATACTTACCGAGACTTGTCTGCCCTTTTTCTCCTCTTCTAGTATCTCTCTGATTGGGAAGTAAGCTGCTTTTTTGCAGAGTTCGAAGATGTCCGAACCGGTATAGTCTTCACACAACCGAGCTATATGATCATAGTCAATGCCCGGTTCGACCCTCTCTCCTTTCAAAATCACTTTCAATATCTGAGCTCTCTCCTTGCGATCAGGCATACCGATCTCAAAGGATTGAGGAAACCGTCTAAGTATAGCTTCATCAAGCTCTGAAGGTCTGTTCGTTGCAGCAAGAACCATCACCCTCGCGTTCTCTATAACACAAACACCATACTTTTTAGACCGCACTTATACAAACAATGGTTAAAACAGACAGAATAAAGACAAGAAACTTCAACTCACGGTCTGTAGTAAATCCATCCCATAAAGCCATAAACTCAGTCTTCATATTCGCCATCGCTTCATTATCTGACGAACGGCGCTGGCCAAGAAAACTATCCACCTCATCGATAAAAATAATCGCAGGTTGGAGTTTCTCCGCCAAGCTAAATACAGCAGACACTGAAAAGACACAGAAATCAACTCGAATCATTTAAGTTAACAACACCAAATACAACGAAACGAAATCAGCAAGAGAGAGCTAATAACAACAATCTTGCACTAACCAAGCTTCTGTGCATCACCAAACCACTTGCTCATCAAATTAGAAACCTTCACATTAATAAAAACAGCTCCAGACTCTTTCGCAATAGCTTTAGCAAGCATGGTCTTCCCAGTTCCAGGAGGACCATACAACAAAACACCTTTTTGAGGTCCAAGTAACTTCCCATAAGCAAAAAGCTCAGGTCTTTTCAACGGTAGAATCACAAGCTCATACAAAGCTTGCTTGATTGACTCTAACCCTCCAATAGAATCAAACTCCACATCAATGTTTTGTGGGTTTATCACATCACAAGCTATTACATCCTGTTTTTTTGTTTCAACATAAAAACAAAACAAAAAGCAACGTTCTTTCTTTCATTCCACGTCATTACAGAATTAAAAGCTCTGAACTTTTATTTTATATCCCTAAAAATGAATTCAGACAAGAGTCAAAAATGTTGTTTATTACCTCGTATTGATTGGTTTGGATAAGAGGACGACCTAAACGTTTGGCGAGTTCTCTCTTATGCTTGAGAGCCTTTTTAGCAGCGTCACGATTAGGGTCCAATTGACTAGCGCATACATATAAGGCTAAGCTACTCAATGCAGCGCCTGCGACTAATAGAATCAATTGCTCTAAGAAACTTGCTTCCCTCTTTGTCGAAGATCTCCTCATTACTTTATTTTGCACAACACAAACCCTTTCGTTCAGATTTGGGATTTTAGACCGGACGAAACAAAACAAACCCTAGTTCTTGAAGAGGGAGAGAGGTCGCGAGGAGAATAGGCGAAAGAAGATGAAGAAAGTCCTTAACCGAAGCAACATCTCGAACAGCGTTCGGTGGCATTGTCGTAATATTGCCGTCTTTTCGTTGATTAATTAATTTATTAGAGTGGCCCACTAAGGCCTTTTTGTGGTATTTCACTATTGGGTTTGAAATTTCAAAAGCCTTCGAAAGCCCAAATTTAAATTTCTGTTTTGATTTTACGACAGCGATCTAGCGTCAGTTTTCATGACTATTGATTAAACGCTGCGTTTAATGGTTGCTCGCTGCGACAGCGAGACGAATAACAGTTGGTCGTGGTTGTTATCGATTACACTAATGATTTTATAAACTATGAAAAATGATCTAAGCATCGCAACGCATCAACTTCAAAAAATATTAATATATATCCGAAATCAAATCTCAAACCTATATTGACGAAAATAATCCTCATCATGAGTCATGACGTTATATATCTCTATGAGTACACTACTTTAAAAACAAATTGCTGTTTTTTAAGTCTTCTTTGGAGTAATCTTTTAAGCTCCAATCGTTTTAGATATTTATACAAAGAGAAAAACTCTATCCTTGGTACGGAAATTTTGATGACCACAATTATTACAGAAATTCTTCAACCAAACTTAACTCATTGATTGACTGGAAGACTTTTCTTTAGTATTTGAATAATTAACATAGATGAGCCAAAAAAAAAATACACAAAGTTGAAATCAGCTTTAAAATCAAACTGAATACTAATTTTAGTGAGAAGTTACTGGACTGATACTTTGAGTAATTGTTATATATAGATATTTTCAGTTATCTTGCTAGTTAGACTGAAACTGAAATTGTATTTGTTGACAAGAATAAAGATCGTGAATCGCTTCATTTTATAGATACTCAAAATTACGATCCACAAGTAGATTCACTAGTTATTTGCTTATAACATTAGTTACTTTATTTGTTATATGAACAGTTTCATATAAAAGTATTGAACTATAGAAGAAGCAGGTACGATTACAACAAAACCCTTTTGCTATTTAATTTATTTACACTTTTTTATGTGTGCACATCGGATATTATCTTTCAAACTTACCAAATGGATAAAATATATCAAACGCTAAAGCACGATCAATAATCATCAGAAATTCAGAATGATTCGGTTTTGGGAATCTAGCGTACGTGGCTTTTCCAGAGAGGGAGCGTAAGAGGTGCGACTCGTGTGAACACTACACTGGTTTCAAAAGATCGTTGTGCGGCCCAAACCGCATAAACAAAAATATAACAAATGTGGTGCAGTAGTTCAGAGAAAAAGCGGGGCATAATTTGTTAAAACTTAATTAAACGCTGTTAAGTGTTATATTCAACCATAATTATTATGATAAATCATTCAACGTTTGCTAGAATCGTTCTTCACTCTTTATTATTGATTAATCGTATACGTTTTACACTACCCGAGTACCCGTATTTGTTCCAATTATTTTGCATTAAACTACATTTTTCATACCATATGTTCTCCTGTCGTCATCCGATGGCTGCAGCTTTGAATTCAAAAAGAGCACAATTTTTTCAGTCTTCCACTTGTCATTTGTCACTTTCCTTTTTGGATTCTAATATTCCATTTGTATGCTTTATCTTTAAGCAAACACGTAACTGCGGATGGATTACTATCCACTAGAATATCGTGAATGTTGACGAGAGGGACTATTATGATTGTAGATTGTAGTGTCAATGGAAAACAACGGAGTGGATAGATCGATGATTTTAGGTAACGCTTTTAGACCTAACTACATAATAGCTTACAACTTTTTTAGTTAGCAGTGGAATCTCTTGATCAAAGAGCTAAAAGCGTTATAATACACGGAATATGACATGTATGGTATGAGATGAACCGAACAACTTGAATTATTTTGTTGGGGGTCAAATTCCTTGTACCTAGAAATACTTTGAAAACGGTAGTAAAGTGGTCTTTACTTTCTTACATAATTTACTACAGTATATGGTAAGTTCAAACATCTTTTTTTTTTTTTTGGGTGTAAATGTTAAATATATTCAAACATCTTATTACAGTGACAACATCAATGTGTATTGTACAGACAAAATAGTAAATGAAAATGCAATGTTTTCTTCCTCAATAATTGGCGTGTGAATAAAAGTAACAACAGTATAAGAATAACAAAAAAGGAAATAATGGAAAGTGCTATATTATACCGATCAAATCCTCTTTGCTTGGTGCTTATCGTTTCGCATAAAGTGAGCTATAATACAAATGTGTACGTCCGGTGTAATATCCCCAAGACGAAAATTGGGTAGACTGAAAAAGAGTCAATTGATCAAACGATGAACCAAAATTAGGTAAGATCATATTTTCAATCATTAGATAGTGATCCATCGAGGTCTAGCTATGAAGATAGGCATGGCCAAAGTGGGAAGCTTATGACACATTTAGTGAATAAATAATTTAACCGAACCAAGAAAACCTAAGACTACAGGAAGTAGTAGTATGGTAGTTCTTGCTTACTAGTTATAATATTATGCGGTTGATTCAAACCTCCTTTAATATATAAATGTTAAAAATATATATATTCAAATTCACTCCCTAGATGTTGTGAGAATAGTCCGAATGATTATTCGAAGAGTAAAAGCATGAAGAGACACATTTTTTGAACCTACATATGTTCATCAAGTCATCAAGTATTTCTATATTCGCATTTGGATTGAATTATTCATATGTTTTAAAATTTTCTAATATTTTACCTAAGAATACCATCAGCAACACTTCACTCATATATTATTCAGAAACTTAATTATTTTACTTTAATTATCTATAGGTTGTAAAGAATGTGAAATAAGCAAAAGTGCCAAACACTTCCATTACTCCAATACCAATCAATCGATTTTTAATTGATAGTTTTACCTACCGCTTTAATAATATCTCTAAAAACTTCTTGATCATCTCCTGTTACGTCGTGTATTCACCAAACTTCAGTTTCCTTTTCAAAATCCCTTTTTCATATGGAGTATAAATTTCACGTTTATTCCCCAAAAAGTACGTACGTAAGATACGTGAATTAATAGAATTCTAAGACAAATGAAATTGAAAAGGAATAGTTCGTACAAAAGAGAGTTGTATTATTCTCTTTTTCTTCTCCGTAGTGCCCCGGCCGTAATACCTCCTTAGTATACCAGAACAGTGGACACGCAATAAAATTCGATCCTATATATATGCATACGATACGACTACGAAACGTCCAAGACTCAATAGGTTATAATGCAATGGTTTGTCCTACAATTCTTGTGTTATAGTTCCGGATTAGATCTAATGGTTTCCCTTTTCTGATGAAACAAAATGTTAATTATACATCTGGACTTATAAATCTAATATTCATGGGTGTCGGTATCCCTGATATTTTAGAAGAAAGTGTATGTAATTTTTCTTAAAAGTTATTTGTAGGACCATCTACCCCAAGTGTTATATAGTTTTCCCTATAAGTATCCTTTATATCGATCTAATTGTGTAATGCTATAATATATTTTTTAGTTTAATGAAGCATGACTAAAAGTAATATAATAGTGTATGTGCAAAGAAATATCTAATATTCCTATATATTATTTGACAAAACATTTAGAACACGTTCACTTCATAACTAAACTAGTGGTACTAAAAACTGGTGAAAGGACTATTCCAGCCATCACTACTGCCTAATCTATAGAGTACCAATTAATACCACCATTAAAAATAAATAAATTAAACAAATACTACTTAAGATGCGCAATAATAACCCAACTCTAGTCAACTTTACATAAAATACTATCATTTGGACATAATAGAAATAACAATCAGCTACTACATTATCTATTTATCCAACTCTATCAACCAGTGCACTAAATTTAAAACGTTATGACGAGTTGTATCAGTTTTAGTCTTTCAAGAACGAGGTCACTTTCAATCTAAACACAAGTCTTGCTTTTATTTTATTTCTTGAGACGTCCTTAATATAGTTCAGCTCTACTTATGAGTTTGACGTGTAGACGAAAAGAATCAAAGGTCGAACTTAGATATTTATTCAACTTGCCATTTTCTTTTGGGTTTGGTATGTTCGTGAATTGTGATCACATGGTATATAGTTGACATTTATCAGTTTCTTGCTTGACTAGCTTCAAAAAAGAATAGAATATAAGTTTTTTAAGCCTTTTATCAAAAAAAAAAAGAATAGAATATAATATAAAAAAATAATTCAAATGTAACATTAAATAGAGAGTTATGTTTTCATTTATTTTCTCGTATAGGTAATCATGTGTCAACAAAAGAAAAAGATAGTCTTTTTGAACAAGAGCTAATAAGTATCTACATGTTGAAACATGTCATCATCGTGTTTATAAAACACAACCACATGAACCGGTTATCTCAGTTTACAATATAAATCCAGCTTTGTCAGTCAAATAAAGAATAAAAGTCATCACAGCTTTTCAGTTTCACATGAATTCCACCAGATTCATTGAGTTAAACATGTATTTTTTTTTTTAAAAAAAGGTTAAGTATACTAGTTTTATATATGTCTTCAAAAGGATGATATCATATTTATGATTTCTTAAAGACGTTAGATTGTAATCAGCATAGTTAATATCTTCAAATCTCTAATAATTAGAAAAATGTACTTTTAAAGAGAGAGAAATATTTTTGGTAAATGATTTAAATCATGATATCAATTTAATTTGAAAATACACACATATATATATATATGTATATTTAGAAGTATAAATACATGGTAACTTAATTAATCTAATTTAAAAAACTATTTTAAATGATATTTATCTAATTAGTTTAGCAGATTTCATCATCTAAAATCCTGATTTTTTTATAGGTGAGATTAATGACATTTTGTCTTTTCACACACAACACCACATAATCTAATGTTTGAATATGTCAAGCATTTGAAAAACTTTTAAAGTTTGATTTTTAGTATGTGACATTTATTTAGTTTTCTTAATGACATATATCAAGGTTGTATGGGTTTATTTAATAATTAGCCTCCATAATTTTTTTCATTTTGATGCGTAACTTTAAAAAAGTTTAGTCCCTCAATGATTATTGTACTACATCAACCCAACTTTCATCTTATATATTGTGTAGTACTGATGTCAACGTGCGGTACATAAGAACCCAAGGCAAGGGGACTTTATTAGTCTTCTTGATTTCGAGCTTTCTTCTTCATCTCTGCTTCTATATAACTTTGAATATACACCAACTTCCATTTTTACAATCTACTCCCATTTTTGGCTTATGTATTCTTTGGTCTTCGTTTCGTGTAAGCATTTAATGTTTTGGTCTTGCTTTTCTTTTATTATCTCTTTGGGAAATGGGAGTGTGGTCTTCGTGTGTGTACCTGTTTCATCAACAAGTAACGTTTCTCTTTCTTTTTTCCCATTCTCTTGTCTTCCCCAACGTCAACACAAATCCAGTTTCGTGTTTTACAAATTGAACTATTTGATTTTGGAAAAAAATTGGGTTTGTATCAAGAACTTATGTTTTCACTGTTGTAGATTAATGGCAGATTCTTGAGTATAATCCAAAGTCATCTACTATTTAGATTAGATCTCTAATCAAAAGAGATCATTTGCGTCATTTGATTTGATTCTATGGTTTAGCTTTACAGATTAAAATAATCTCTAGCTTTATCTTTCTTTTTTTTTGTGTGGCTAAGTAACTGTTTCTGCTTCAGATAATTTGGGCGTGGAAAGCAAGAAAAACTCTAGACTCTATTTAAAATTCTGAGAATTGGATTGATCCAAAAAAGAGGTACCCTTTTTTTTATAATATATCGTCACTTCCTTGAATAAAACAGGTTATTTAATTTGAATTGAAGAATCTGTCTTTTGGGTTTTTTCTAGAGTTTTGCAACAAAAAGAACAAAACCAGAAGAAAGAAACTCTGTTTCTTGTTTTCTCTTTTTGGAAAAAAAATGAGGGGCTCGTTGATGGTGGAGAGAGAGGCAAGAACTGAGACAGAGAGAGAAGAAAGAGATGACTTGGAAGAGACGCAAAACGAAGCAGATGATTTCAGGTCAATTCCTCCATGGAAGAGTCAAATCACTTTTAGAGGAATCGTTGCAAGCTTGATCATTGGTATTATCTACAGTGTGATCGTCATGAAGCTAAACCTAACCACTGGTTTGGTCCCCAACCTAAACGTCTCTGCAGCACTTTTAGCCTTTGTGTTCCTTAGAAGCTGGACCAAGCTACTTACCAAAGCCGGGATTGTGACCAAACCGTTTACTAAACAAGAGAACACCGTGGTCCAAACATGTGCTGTTGCTTGTTACAGCATTTCAGTTGGAGGTAAGTTTTGTGAATTTTTGACAACTTTTTTGATGATGTTTGATCATTGTTTTTGTTTTGTTTGGATCGGTTGCTAGAGCTTGTGTTTGTGTGAATTGCAGGTGGGTTTGGTTCGTACCTTCTTGGTTTGAACACAAAGACTTATGAACAGTCAGGAACTCACACTGAAGGAAATAGTCCGGGAAGTACGAAAGAGCCCGGGATCGGTTGGATGACCGGTTTCTTGTTCTTCACTTGCTTTGTTGGTCTTTTGGCATTGGTTCCTCTAAGAAAGGTAGAGACTTTAAGCTTACTCTTTCATTGACTTGTAGCTTGAGATGCTGTGGTATGTCACAGTTCTGGTCTTTTAGATTGCTAAGTTTCAATATGCTTTTGTTTTGTTAACCAGATCATGATCATAGACTACAAGCTGACATATCCGAGTGGAACAGCTACTGCGGTATTAATCAACGGTTTCCACACTTCTAAAGGCAATAAAATGGCCAAGTATAAACCCAATCCTTTTGTAGTTCTCTTGCTCTCGTTCGCCACTGCTTCTCAAGTTTCTGATTTAAATAAAACTATTTCGTTTCTCTGTTTCTTTGCAGGAAGCAAGTGTTTGGGTTTGTGAAGTACTTCTCGTTTAGCTTTGTATGGGCCTTCTTTCAATGGTTCTTCACTGGACCCAACGGCACAGACTGCGGATTCATTCAGTTTCCAACTTTTGGATTACAAGCTTTTAAAAACTCGTGAGTATTCATTCTTATTCCGATGTACCGTAACATATCTCAACTGATCCAAACAGAATCTTGATGATCTTGAAAATACTTCACAGATTCTACTTCGACTTTAGCATGACATACATTGGAGCAGGAATGATATGTCCCCACATTGTCAACTTATCTTTGCTTTTCGGCGCGATTATCTCTTGGGGAATCATGTGGCCTCTCATTAAAGGTCTTAGCGGAGATTGGTACCCATCTACTCTGTCTCAAAGCAGCATGAAGAGTCTTAATGGTTACAAGGTTCCAACAACAAACAAAAAAACTGATAATCTACAACAAACTCGCTCTCTCCTTCGCTTATTTTTGTTTATAATTTTTGTGTGATTCAACAGGTGTTTGTATCTATCTCATTGATCCTCGGAGACGGGCTTTACCAGTTCATCAAGATACTTCTGTTCACAGCAAGAAACATATACTCCAAGTTAAAGAATCGTCACTCTGGGAAATCTAGTAAGTATACATATCTACTGAAAACTATTAAGTTCGTTACCATATAGTTAAAGCTTTTGTATCTGATTAGAGATATTAATGCAGATTCGGAGAAAGATAAACAATCTATTGCAGATCTCAAAAGGGATGAGATCTTTGTAAGAGATAGCATTCCTCTATGGGTTGCAGCAGTTGGATACGCAGCTTTCTCTGTTGTTTCGATCATCGCGATTCCTCTAATGTTCCCAGAGCTCAAATGGTACTTCATTGTCGTAGCTTACATGTTAGCTCCATCGCTAGGTTTCAGTAACGCCTATGGAGCAGGACTTACAGACATGAACATGGCTTATAACTATGGTAAAGTCGCTCTGTTCATCTTAGCCGCTATGGCAGGGAAAGAAAACGGTGTAGTCGCTGGACTTGTCGGATGCGGGTTGATAAAATCGATCGTCTCGATTTCTTCTGACCTAATGCACGATTTCAAGACCGGGCATTTGACTCTGACTTCGCCACGGTCGATGCTTGTGAGCCAAGCAATCGGGACGGGGATTGGTTGCGTCGTGGCTCCTCTCACTTTCTTTCTGTTTTACAAAGCTTTCGACGTCGGAAACCCTGAGGGAGAGTATAAAGCTCCTTACGCTTTGGTTTACAGAAACATGGCGATTCTTGGAGTTGAAGGTTTCTCTGCTTTGCCTCAGCATTGTCTGCAGCTTTGCTACGGGTTTTTCGCTTTCGCGGTGGCTGCGAATCTCGTTAGGGATCTATCTCCGGAGAAGATTGGGAAGTGGGTCCCACTGCCGATCGCTATGGCGGTTCCGTTTCTTGTCGGAGGCTATTTTGCTATTGATATGTGTGTTGGGAGCTTGATAGTGTTTGTGTGGAATATGAGGGATCGAGTTAAAGCCGGTTTAATGATACCGGCAGTTGCTTCCGGTTTGATATGTGGAGATGGTCTATGGATTCTGCCGTTGTCGGTTCTTGCTTTGGCCGGTGTGAAACCACCGATATGTATGAGCTTCTCGCCGAGTAAATAGTTAAGTTTACTGATAATATAGAGGTTTTATGAGTAGCGTTAAATAGCCACAGAAATGTTTAGGAATTGCATGCGGAAATAAAGAGTTTCAGAGTATGAGAGGTTGAGGTTCTATAGGGAATCCTAATTGTGTCGTATACAATAAAAGACGTCTTAAATACAGTGCTCACTTTTGTATTTGCAAACTGCAACAACAACAAACGAAAAACAACTAGTCTAATTTTTTTTATTTTTTATATCAAACATATTTACATACAAATATAGTCTACTGTAGGTAAACCTCAATGATACATATTATAAAATATTTTAAAAAATCTTCAACTATATAGATAGAAATTAAATCTTACATATTAAATGATAAAAAAAAAAAAAATCGGTAAATCCGAAATTCCAATATTCAGAAATCGTGAATTCAGATCCAAATAGTTAAAACATGAATTCAGATCTGGATTTAAATATTTGGATCCGTCCCTTAATGCATATGTTGACAAAATATTTGTGATATCTTTTCCATTTTCCCCCAATTTACTAAACTTTTATTTCTTTCTTCTTTTGTTTGGTCGTAAGAAAATAGCTAGGAAACAGCAGCACACTGAAACCACACGACATATTTTTTCAGTGGGGAGACACTAATTTCTTTGGTACGACGTGGACCATAAAATAAGTTCAAGATCTCTATTCTGAACAAAAACTCCAATTTGATCTGCTCACACACACAAAACCCAATCGATCTGTTTTTAAAGTCAAAGCCCAACTTTCCTAAAACTACCCCTCGGTCATCTACCAAACAAGCCAAAACACCAAGGGTAGTTTAGTATCTTCACATCGTTTAATAGTAGTTGTTGTTGAAACACAAAACTTAAGTAGGTGAGGAACCCCAAAACTCTTCCGTCTCTTGCTGATTATTACAAATAGCTTCGGAGCTATCGAGATTCTGAATCTGAAAAGCCGAAAGATCCCAACTTTTCTTTTGCTTTCGAAAAACCCGTAAGCAAAACTATTAAACGATCTTCATCGTTCTGATTAATCTCTCATGTTTTGTTTTCTCTCTAGATTTGATTGGTTCTGATGTGTTGTTGTTTGCAGTTTTAAGGAGAGATGGCTTCAGACAAAAAGGTTCTAGCTTTTGAAGAAGTTTCACAGCACAACAAAACTAAGGATTGTTGGCTTATTATCTCCGGCAAGGTTAGTTAGTTAGTTAGATCTCGTGTCTTTGTCTGAGAAATCTCCTTGTCTTTGATTGGTTACA
Organism: Sisymbrium altissimum; assembly: GCA_900406495.1. Taxonomy (NCBI): domain Eukaryota; kingdom Viridiplantae; phylum Streptophyta; class Magnoliopsida; order Brassicales; family Brassicaceae; genus Sisymbrium; species Sisymbrium altissimum. Next base: position 64,557 of record OVBI01000310.1, on the reverse strand, counting down.
CGACATACTTCTCTTTACGCTATTGGTTTGTGTTAAAAACCTTCGAATCTCGAGTTGTAGAGAGTTAAATGAACAATCTTTAGTGATTACAAGCATAGTTAGTTAGTGATTATGATTGGTGATTGTTGCGTTCTTGAAGCTGATCTAGTTAGTGTCATCCGTTTTAATGATTTTGATGTTTTGGTTCTTCGTTTACTTTATTGTTTCAGGTGTATGATGTGACCCCTTTCATGGATGATCATCCTGGAGGCGATGAAGTCTTGTTGTCCTCAACAGGTTGATATTATAACATTGGTTTCTCTCTCTCCCTCTATTCGGATCGTTTTTGTTTGATGACTGTTTCTGTTTGTTGCAGGGAAAGATGCCACGAATGATTTTGAAGACGTTGGTCACAGCGACACCGCAAGGGACATGATGGAGAAGTACTACATTGGTGAGATCGATTCGTCTAGTGTTCCAGCGACAAGGACATACGTTGCACCGGTGCAACCGACCTACAACCAAGACAAGACACCAGAATTCATTATCAAGATTCTCCAGTTCCTTGTTCCAATCTTGATCTTGGGTCTGGCTCTTGTTGTCCGTCAATATACCAAGAAAGAGTAGAAAAAGCAGCGAGGCGTCGCTCTTTTGCTTGTCATTGGATGGATAACTCTTTCTGATCTCTCTGTATTTGCGAAGATACATTTACTGTTGTTTGGTCTTAGACTGCATCTATGTCCTTAAAATGATTCTTGTTGAAACTGCTACGAACCAATAATCAATGTGTTGCTTGTCTCGTCGTGGTCTTATCATCTGGTTTCTTTTTTTTTTTTTGTTGATTGTGTTTTCAACTTTGATAATCAAATAAAAGAGTGCTTCTTTTAACAAATTGAAGTTGGTTAAACTGTCGGTGCTAGTGAACGATTATTCAGTTACTCTAAATGTGGAAACAAGAGACTGAATTGCTACGATCGAACTTATATGATGATACAATTGTGGTAAAAACTAAAAAGACAGAAGCTTCAGACTCACCCCTTACATTTTTTTTTCAACAGGATAATGTCTTTGTTCTTTTCATTAGTACTACAATAAACGTGATAGATAGATAGATAGTATCGTGTTGTCTGTGTGATGACGAAAACAGAAAGAAAGAAAAAGCGAGGGACAAGTAAAACGGTAAGAACCAAACCGGTGATATAACCTTTTAAAACCATGACAAAACGCAGCCAGACGAGTGCAAGGGCTTTTGCTGTAGTAGAACACTTCATTTCTGGCTTCACTTCATCAAATGCTGAGAGACTGAGAAGAAAGAGTTTCGATCTTGTCATGGAGTGTCACGACAAGGTGATGCGCATCATCTAGAAGCTTCCAGACGTCTAGCTGACCAGCCATGCTATTACACTCCTCAACTATCTCATCCATACTACTGTATTTCTGTATGATCAGTTTCCTACGTAGTACTAACGCCGCGATAGCATAGAGCAACAGGTCATCTGTCGGCGGTGCTTGCTGCCGGATTCTGCTCCACGGCGACTTCCCAACTCCAGCTCTAATGGCAGCTTGGTCAGCCCACATCACTTCCCACAGACAAAGCGTCTGTTCAAAACTCAACTCCCTCCTAAACATGACGAGAACCATCCTGTAAACGAAACTACAATCCTCAGCTTGGAGATTCTCCAAGTGTTTATATAGCTGAGAGTCTTTGGATTTGATGATCTTTGATACAATACCAAGCTGCCTCTGGATCCCTGCTTCGTCGAGCCTGAAGTTATGCCGCGCTTTCTTCATGAAACCCACAAAGCACCAGAAAGCCTCGTGGTCCTCTGAGATTACAGCGAGGATAGGTGATAACAGATCGCTCATTCCTTGGCAGTAGCCTATCTCAGGATCATAGAGAGCATAGGCTTCAAGAATCGCAACGAGACGTGCAGCGTGGTAAAGCCTGCAGCTTTCTAAGTTATCATAGTCTTTTAAACCCACAGACTCAGCTAAACAACGAGCTTTGCTTTCAGTGATTGCAGTCGAAGAAGAAGAGTAAGTTGCCCAGTCAGAATCAGCACGTAAAGCATCAAGCCGGATAATACGTTGCCACGTAGAGAAATCTTCGTGCACAGCGACTTCTACTTGGATCTCAGCAGAAACTAAAGGAGGAGAACTCTTCTCCTCAGAAATATTGTTATTATTATTGCTCTCCTCCTCCGGTTTCTTTTCATCGCTGTATACATAAGACGGAAGTAGCTGAACATCTTCATTGTCTTCACAAGAATCCGTATCAGAAGAATCAGTGTTCACAGCAGAGACCACATCTTGATTTGTCATTGGTCCAGGAGTCTTATAATCATCCATAAATCTAACACATTGATCGTTTCCCTCCTCAGAAGGAAGCTCCTCCTCAAGATTATCAGTACTTCCATTACCGCGCTTGAGAAGCATCTTACAGCGTCTCTGTAGTTTCTCATACTCTTTCCTACATTCAGAGATCCAAACAATTAATATAGTTGTCTACATATATAGACAATATATATGTAAATTAATATATCAATAATTCTCTAACCTTTTTTGACTCTTCACCACTTGCCTTTCTTCACTAGTACTGCTCAAATCATAACTGCCATACAAATAAGATAAGAGAAACACAAGTTGAGAACCTCAACATGAGTGCAAAAAAAGGCAAGAAGACAACTAAAAAACACTTACACTCCGAGTAAGAACAGCCACACTTCTGCACGAATACTTGGATCAACACCCTACAGAACACAATAAAAGCATATCAGAACCATAAAGAGACATGTAAGAATCAAAGAAATATATGATTTTCCTGTTTACTCACTCTGCTTCTAACTCTCTTAAGGAATCCAACTCCACCGTCACGGAGTTTGCCTTCCGGTGAAAATAAACTCCTCCATTGATGCGGCGTCAAAGCCCATTTTCTTTTCCGGCGAGACCACGGTGATTTCCGCCGGCTTCTACAAAGAAAAAAAACGAAAGTCAAGCGTCGAAAATTAGAAAAAGATCCCTACAAGCTGCTACCAACATTGGTTGCTAAAAAACCAATCTAAAACAGGAAAAGGAAAGAAAACAAATTAAGAAACTTTTATCAGAGAGAGATTTATAAATACTTATCCGAGCTGTGAACATTTTCAATCTAACAGCTCTATGAATGGAATCTTAAGATCCCATCTAAAAGATTCCAAATCTGAAAGAGGTTTGAGACACACACTCACCGATCGGAAGAAGTAACTGAAGATGGAGAAGATACGTTAGCCACAAAGAGAACCGATCGGAGATGGATCCACGAAGACGAAGAAGAGGAAGAGGAAGAAGACGAAGATGAAGAAGAAGAAGAAGAAGAAGAATTAGAGGAAGGAGGTGAAGTAGAAGTAGAAGAAGAAGAAGAAGAAGGTAAAGAAGTGGAAGAAGGTAAAGGAGAAGAAGAAGAAGAATTTCCCGACGACGTTGAAGTGTGGCTTCGCCGTAACGCCTTCATTTTTTTTTTTTTATTCTCTCTTACAAATAAAAATAAAAACTTTTAAATCTTAAAAAAAAATCAAAGAAAGTCTCCGTCTTTGCATCAAAGATCTACGCTTTTCATCAGTTAAAACAACAACGCCATTCTTCAGTTTATAGTATCATCAGCGACGGCGAACCACCGCCGGTGATTATATGAAAGAAGAAGGATTCCGCCGTCTGAGTAACGGCAGTGGGAATCCAGCATGAGAGTTTTAAGAAAATGACCGATTTGCCCCTCCTCCTCTCAAACTATGACTGTGATTTCGCTCTCAAGCGTCTTCTTTCAGCACGCCGAAACTGAAGAAAATGAAGAAAGAAGAAAAAAAAAGAAGCTAAAGCACCCAACAACTGAAGCCCCTCTTAACCACTTTGCTCTTTCTTTTTCAGCTCTTGTCTTTTTTAATTATTTTTAAAAAAACAAAACAAAAAAAAACAAAGGCGCGTGGAGTAGCGCGTTCGCTTTAAATTACGTACGCGCTTTTAAATCTACACGCGATACGGTAGGTGATAACACGTCGTCGTTTTTGGTGTTAGTCGTCGTCGTCGTTCGTGGGATTTTTTTATTACGCGATAACATCAGTATCAAAATCCGGGGAGTGACCAAAGAAGAGGAGACACGTGTCGACCGATCATTTAAAGTCAAAAGGTAAAGGATTTTCATTGCGTCTCTTATAACTTTACCGCGGCTTTTAAGGAACATAATCATGATTAATTTTTGTAGATCTTCAAGTTAATTTTTTTTTTTTTATCTCTGCCTAAGAAAAACAAATCTAATCATCGAGTGTTGACCCTAATGGACCTACGTAGTACTCAATTAAGATTTAGCAGTTTAGCACCATGGCTATGAATATAAGTGTAGTGTATTATGCTGTGCATACTCTATTTGAGAATAGTTTTTGTTCGGTAAGATATTGAACATATGTCACAAAACCCATAATCCCGAAAAACAGATAGTCAAAATTTTATCTAACTTAGGATAGATTTTTTCTGATTTGATGTAATGGATAAGAGAACAACAAAACTTCATTTCGACATCTCTTCATTAATAAATTTTCTGTTATTCATTAAAAACTTATCAATCCCAAATGACTGATTATATGGAGAAAGGTTGTCAATTAAACTAGACGTGTAAATGGTGATCACTATGCAGGAAATGATTCATTCTTAGTTATTTTTATCATTTAGAAGTTATGTTTGATATATATGGGGTCCTGGATAATTCTTCTTTATCCCTTTCGAAAGAAATTTTGAAAACAAAAACATTTTCCATTAAAATTTGGCAAGGAACAAACTGTTTCATTCCTTTTTTCACATCTTTTGTTACCATTTACTATAACAATTTCTTCTATTCATCGTCTACATTTATTCATGTTTCAGTATGATTTATCTTTATTCTTTACCTTTTTTTCATTCCTATTATTTCTCAAGGTAAACAAAATTTAACCTAATGTTTAACACATACTGATGTTTTAGACTAGTCCAATGTCAAATTTCAACCTGAAAACAGTCTCAAATAAATCGTCCGATTATAGAAACGCAAGAAGAAGATTGATTCGATATATTATCATATAAAATGGATCAAGTCAAAAACCGATAGTAAACATATTTATGGACCGAGTCAAATCAAACCTTGATCTAAGCCAAACCAAGACTGCTGAGCTATATCTTTTTTTAGCACAGTTTGTATATAAACAAAGACTGAAAAGAATTGATTAATATGATGCTTATTGTGTATTTTGTTGTGACTTGTGAGTCGTTAAAGTGTACCGGAATAAAGAGAAAATAACTATGCTTTTTTTTTTTTGACTGACATAAAGCCGAATATATGATATTAAATTTATGTAGCCGCGTATGTCATCAAACAAATATGGAATATAGTTGGTATTAAATTACAAAGCATATGGAATAGTATTATTCCAATAATGTACTAGTAGTATTTTATTTAAATCTACTTGCATGTTCTTGGGACTATAATTGTTCTTAAATGATAATTCCGATTAACAAAGAAGACAAGCTAATGAGATTTGAATGAGGGAGATTAAGTTCGTTGGATAGAGAAAAGTGCAAGACTAGTAGCCAAGTTGTAGGTAAAAAATAACATTATTATCTTCTAGGGACAAACATTTTGGTTGCTTGAAAGAGAAGTTTGTCTATGTAAATACAGAAATCACAATGATAAGTTTGGTCACTACGGATAGAGAACTTTAAAGAGCAGAGATCACAAGAATCGATAACTTTGTTTCTATTTCCCTCAAAACAATACCGATGATGTCTATCGATGACTATTATGGTTTTGAATGGTTGCATTGCAAAAACCAAAATATGTAGAAAACAAAATTTTTGTTGTTCGCTACAAATTGAGTTTCTGAAAGAAAGGAACCTAGTCAACACTGATCTGTAGTCCATTTCATAACTAAAATGGTCTAGTTTGTAAGCGGATTAACAAGCTCCTTCTCTTGCAATCATCCAAAACCTATGTCCAAATCTAGGTTACTAGCTACGAATGATTGCAAGGACGAACGAATTAATCTGTTTATCAATGACCTTCTATTTTTGAAGCGGACAACAAACAGACGCAGATTAATTAATTTATTCATAAAGTCAGTTCGTAATAGACCAAACCATTTTCTCTATTCTTCATTTTACCACAACAATGATTAGTGAACGGACACTATTGTCTGCAAGCAAATAGTCCGTTACAACCACTAACTCCTAAAAAACAAATCTATCGAATACAATATGGATTGACCAATTCATTATGGATGATAAGTAATAAATAATAGCATTATGTCCATATACGTAATGGTTCATAAAATCAATGACACTTTCACTCTCAAACTATCTTTTATACCGAGTTCTATCAATCTTTGTTGATTTGTCATAACTTGAATCGTATAAAGAAAACACGAGATCTTGGTATCTGCTGTTCGACAAATACGCATATGAGCTTCTGGAAAAAATGAATGTAAGACCTCCCAAATTTTATGTAACAAGGTATGCTAATATAAGTTGTACACAAATTCGATCACATTTGGGAGCTAGCCACAAGGGAAATTTCAGAAACTATCTGTGTTTCTTGATAAATATCTGCATTCATAATAGAGAATAAATGTTTCTACTTACACACATCGTTCTGGTTTGTGGTGATGTGTAAACCACTTCTCTTAATTGCCTATCATCTTGTCTGAAAAATGTTCTGAATCATCGACCTTGGTGATTCTTCAGCTGCATATTCTAATTGAAGCTGTTCATCATTTGTAAGTCTCCATCCCAAAGCACCCAAATTATCCTCGACATGTCTAACCGACTTTATACCCGGTATAGGCACTGTCCCTTTGCATATACACCAGTTTATTGCAACCTGCAAAAGAAAGAACAGATAATAAACTCATTGTTTTTAAAAGAAAGAACATTGTCTTCTTCCCAAGAATCTTATATAGAGTAAAAAGCTTACCTGAGGCATAGTCTTTCCTCGTTTTTCTGAAATCTCTCTAAGTGCTAAAAGCAGAGGCTCTAATCCAGGGAGAATTTGTCGAAACAGCAATGATCTGTTATGAAAGTGTTCAAACACGGTTATAAACAAGAAACAACTATTTGTTTTTTTATCAATCTTTTGAGCAATATCGATAAGCCTGGAAAATACTTAACCGTGGACCAGTGGGAAGTTTCGAAGAGGAATATTTCCCTGTTAGCATTCCTAGACCAAGAGGACTATAAGAGATCAAACCAATCCCAAGCTCGTCGCATACGCTCTTGATCTCTTGTTGCTCTTTTCCCATGCTTAGCAATGAGAACTGCACTTGAGCAGAGCATAAAGGAACCCCTCGGGTTTTGAGGTAATCATGAATCTTCACAAGCTGTTGAGGTCCATAGTTACTGACTCCAACAGCTCGAACTAGCCCCTGGGAAAGAGGAACAAGTATCATCAGCTTTCCAAGAGCTTAATGTACATTAAACAGATTATGATATTTCAGTAGATTTTCTAAGCAACCTTCTCGTACATTGCAGCTAGACCATCCCATAGAGCCAGCTCTTGTAGAGGCGCGTAGTTTGCGGTTGACCAATGAAGCTGTCCGATCCCAAGCTGGTCTATCTGAATTCGGTCTAAAGAAGCTCTAAAACATCAAAAGAACATCCATTTGTCATCGATCTCCAACAAACCAGAAGTAGAAAAGCAAAAAGAGAGACAAAATGATGAGTTAAAGAGACCTGCAAGCATTCACAAACTGTCCTGAAGTTAACCGCCATGGATAAGCTGCAAACTTCGTAGCTATCACAACTTCATTCTGTCTCCCTTTCAAGGCTGACATTTGCAATTACAAAACATCAGCACAATCACTAGTTGCATCACCAAACACAACAGTAACATTTCAGACAGCTACAGAATGTAATTTGGAACCAATTTAGAGGGCAATTTCTCAGTTTATCAAAAGGAGTCAGAAACTTTGAATCATTAACACCAAAATGAAGATTAAACCAATGATGTGGCGAGATACAGACCTTGAGATTCTTTGATGAATTTCCCCAAAAGTCTCTCACTTTGGCCATTAAGCCGACCAGTGCCATAAGAATCTGCAGTATCAAACAAGTTGATTCCATTTTCCAAAGCCAATTCGAAAGCTTGTTGAAGCTGATCGTCCATGGAAGTCTGGTAACCCCAAAGAAGCTGATTGCCCCAAGCCCACGTCCCAAAACCCATTGGAGAAACACTCAAAGGACCCATTTTTACCTAACACATCGATCATCCATCCAGTTACAATCAAAGAGGAGAAACCATTGATGACATATATGTTTGTAGCTGTGCATGTAATGACGTTTTACCTTTTGCCATGGCCAGAAAAGAGGGAGCTTGAGGGGCTTAAAGGTGGTTATGTTTGAAGTATTGTTTGAGCAGTTTATGTTGGTGAAGGTCTTTGTGGTGGACAACGTGAACGCCATTGAAAAAATGGTTTTCGACTTAGTAAAGAGTGGAGAAGAAGGCTCTAACGTCCTCTTGTCTCAGTGTGTGGCCTAAAACATTTGGATGTCTTTAGAGATAACTAGAGAATACAATTCACTTCAATCATTGTAACAGAAATACTAGCAGCAACGTTGGTGTACCACCATCATTTCTTTTTGCTGCAATACTAGGCTTAGGCAACAATAAATGCAACATATCTAGAGTCCAGGGAACCAACCCAAACCGAGCTAAATTAAGCGGTTTAGATAATTTTCTATCCATACTACTTTTATCCGACATGGATAACATGAAGGATTGAAGATTATCCAACATTCAATCTTAGCAGAAGTAAACTTTTAGATAAGGCATGCTTTCACCAAGAACTAACTGCAGTCATATCTTAGTAAATTTATCATTATAAAATTATATTACCATTTTGAATTTTAAGAAAGGAGATATGAACTATGAAGTCTCTTTTAACAATTCTTTTCATCTTTTTATTTGATATTCTATTTTGCTATTTACGTTCATTAATTATACTCTTTTATTAATCAGTTGATTTGTCGTAGAAATTGAGATTCGTCTATACGATAGAGAAATGTTGAAATACAACTGACTAAAAAAACGAAATATTGCATGAAACTCTGAAAAGAACAAACCAAATAAAAATAATTAATTTGTGTCGACGTCACTAAATTTTGGGCATCAATTTCACCAACGTGTTGGTTGCTTCTAGTTTCTACCATAGTTTATTAATTATAATATTTCGTTAGACTTTAACGAATAGTCAAAACTCAAAAAATGTTAACGCGAAATAAAACGCATAGTCAAAAGAATATGAACACATTAAAAAATAAGTTTCGAAGTTTTACATGACGAGCTAATGCGTGTCTTGATAAGTTGCTCTAGTCATCTGCTGATCCACGTAAATAAATGACGTCACTATTCAATATAAATTTGGGTTTCGCTTTCGGGTAATAGTGAGTTAGTAATATATAATTATTATATAGAAAAGAGATTTTATTGGTGACTCGATAATGCCAGGAAATAGAAAATGTTGTTCGCTAATTATTATTCTCTTAGTAGTTGAAACTCAAAAGCTTAATTAGATTGTATGGATGGAGAACCTCTCTCTTTCGACAAACACAGACATGCAATTAAATAATTAATTGACGTAGATTATTAAGTCAAATAACTTTGAAAGACTTTTGAAATGTTTGGATGAGAGTTTGAGCCACTCGAAAGACAAATCTTTTTATCATGTGGGATGAGGCCCATAAACACCGAGGATGCTTTATAGTTTGGTCATATTCTATTAACTACAGTACGAATACGATTCGACCTTTGTGTATTGTTTTTTTCTTCCAACTCATATAAATCTTCTAGGAAAATAAAAAAGCACTCTGATTTTGTAATTAATAATTTAGAAATTGTATAGGTAGGTATTCTGTTTATTCGGTTTGGTTTACAAAAAGTTTGATTGATTACAACTGGAATTTTCTTAGTTTGATTTGATTTGATTTGGTTATTTTCTTGTCAATGTTTTTGGTAATAATCAAAGCAAACCAATGTTCATTTAAATTATTAGGGAAATAGCATAATAAATTAATGATCATCAGTTTGGTTTATTGAGTTCCAAATGCTTGTTTCGTTTCTTTCTGGTTATAGTTCATTGAATATTGGACTCAAATGTCAAATGATAGGTATAGGACAATCAAATATTGATCTAGAACCATGAACATAAATAAGAATACATACGTTTTCTTTTTGAGTAGTTGAGACTACCTCTATTTTGTCTTTTTCATTGATTTAGATAGATAAATTGGAGCGATATTCCTACAAAACAGGAAGCAAATGGATACATGAAGTTGAAGAAAACTAAACGTGAGAGAGTTGAGGTTGTTCTCCTACAAATCAGGATACCAAGTCTTTCTCTTTGTTATTTGCTGAACTTAAATATAAATAAATAAAGATGAAATAATCAAATAGCTAAACCGATTAATCATATTGGTATCTTGAATTTGGTTTCTCACTCGGTTAGGACGTTGCTTTAGCGTTTGTCAATTGCAGTCTCATCATCAAAAATCCAAATTAAGACTAAATTAGTCATTAGATAATCTTCAATCTAACGACACTTGGTTTTTAAAATGCGTTTAGTTCTATACCTTCTCTGATGTGTATGGACTCTTTGGAAAAAAAGGTCGTCGTAAGCTTTTATATTAAGAAAATTCAAAACTGAAGATCGAAGTCATAAAGAGCACATGATTCCAACTTTCTTGGCAAATCCAACGGCTCTTAGTCATCCTTATGGTCGTTCGTCATATCGTGCCGACATGATGGTTGGTCCGCAAACTTTGGAACCTTCTTTTTCTCTTCGTTAAAAACTTAAAATGGAAAAAATTCTAATGAAAACAAAACCAGACTAAACCGAGCTGACGTTAACAACCCGTACACGCGGTCTCAGTTTATGGCTTAATTAAAAACTAGGTAATAACCCGCGCCTTGCGCGGAATGTGATATTTATATAAATATTTTATTATATATATTTTGAAATTATATAAAGTAATATTAAATATAATTTTGAAAAATTATATTATCTATATAAATAGATTATGAATTTTATTACAGCTGACGTTAACAACCCGTACACGCGGTCTCAGTTTATGGCTTAATTAAAAATTCCCACTGCGAAACCACGAAACTCGACCGTGATATATTACTTGGAAAAAACCACGAAACTCGACCGTGATGTATTACTTGGAAACCAATATGAACCGGATAAGAAGCAAAACGAAATGAGCCCAAAAATAATACTAATATAATAAGATGAACCGGATAAGAAGCAAACCAAAATGAGCCCAAACAAACCAAGTAAGCAACGCGTGTCTTCTAGTTGTTGGAGATATGATCGCTCGGCGCCGTTATAGGCACCTGAGAAGGCGCTACATCTGCTTACTCGGCAAAGGACGTTTTTGTCATTTTGTGTGCCAGGTTATGCTGACGTGTAAATGACAACTATTTCATGTATAGTCTTGGGGCCATGTGTGGTGACGTGGCAGAGTCCTTAACCACTAAGCTTCAAAAATTCTCTTCGAGATGGAATTTGAATTTTTCACGAGCATGTTCCAATGAATATTAATGCTGTCCACCTCGCATCCTGAATCCTCAAGGCCACAAGTTTTTTTGGTTGTTTGGTTAAAAAGCAAGCCACTGTTTCTCAGAATGTTGGATTGTATATATGTGGGTGTGTGAATATATTATCAGTTTAAACAAAATTACAACGGATCAGTAGAACTTAAATCAATACATTGTTGGTCGTTTTGTGTGTGTGTGACCAGACCCAAATATTTTGCTTATAATTCGTTAATAATGTAATTTTAAAATAATACATTTTATTTTTGAACATTAAAAATGTATACTAAATTATGGTCTGTAATAGTCTAATGTTAATTATATACTATTATAGTCGCTGAATGTTGTTAAATATTGGCATATATATTTCATATTAAATGAATTTCGGACTAATATGGAATAAGCATATTTTTCAACAGAATAACGGATCATATAATCTACCACGTACGTTAGGTATATTTTGAATTTTATATGCGGATTTGTGCTTTCTTTTTATAAGTTATATCCCATATGACTTCTTAAATTTATAAAGTCAAATATATTATACAAACACTTACCAAAAAGATTACGTATTAATAAGTATATAAAAAATATGATGACGGGGGATGTAATTTCCCATGCACCTCTAGGAAACAGATTTAGATAGAGCGTTGAGCGTAGTTATCTAAAACGATTAAGACTTAATCTACGATTATCGGATTTTGTATAGGCTTGACCAATTTGATCGTGTTTATCAATTAACACGGCCATACAACGGACTAGTGAATACACACTTTTAAATCTCTATTCGTTGGCTTTTTGAAGCGTCAAAGGGGCTTTGGGCCAATTCATCAAAGCAAACCAGCAACCAATTTTGATTACTACATTTTTATCTTAGCTTATAAGGTAATACTGTAAAAATCGTTATCCCCACCCTAGATGTTATCGTACAACGATAAAATAAAATAAAATCTGAGGTCGAGGTTGGACAATTGCTGTCGATCTTAAAGAAAACCTTTGATAGTTAATTTATTAATTATATAATTTTGTGTGACGGTATATATTTATCCCTAAATTATTCCTACTTTTTTTAAAAGGTATTACATTTTATCAACAATATCGGTGCATGTGAGTTATATATAATATTTATTTTAAATTAAATAAGATATAACTTTATCAACCATACAAATAAAATGATTGCATTTTGGATAATTTGGTTGGCAAGAGATTAAACAAGAACATTTTGTTCATAATGGATAGTACCAAGATAACATAGACGATCGATAAAATAGATATTAATTCAACATTATGAATCTTTTTGCTTACCAAGTTAATTCTGTTGTTGGAAAAAGGCTTAATTATGCTACTTGATTAAAAAGGGAAATCAGCTTTATGTCTGTAAATTTAATATTTCTCACAAATCGCTCTATACATCGTCAAAATACTCACCTAATTATTTATATAAAAATATTGTTATAAGAATCAATTAGACCCATTTTAATAATCATTAAAAGATCATATGTATATATATATATTAAAAATCAATATAATATCAGTTAAAATAGATATGTTAATCACATACATATCAATTTATAACTTTATTCCTTTCTATTTAACATTGGTACCAAAAAAAAAAATTTCTTTCTAAAATGATATATTACAGCATATATATCAGAGGATATAAAAAACGATAAACAGCAAAAATATTATGCTTTTCCCCAAGAGACCAAGATAAATTTGACTGTTCAAAACTATTAGTATATTGTTTTTTTTTTTCTGTATACAAATTCAAAACATTAAAATAATTAGCATTTACCAAGCTTTCCTTAATCATTAGTCGGTAAACCCTAAAGCCTTCCTAACCACGCGGCAATTTTTACCACGTCAATTCCAGCTCATTAATCAATTTTAAAACAAAAACAAAAAACAAAAGTTAATTAGGAGAAAAAGCCTTAGCGGTGTGCGCGTGAAGCGAGAGCCCTAAACCAGTCTGTGATATATATATATATATACGCTTATACCTCCGTTTCCAAAATCCTCACAACCTCTTTCAAAAACATTTTATTCTTCATATACATATATGCTTAGCCTATCATGAGCAACATCCCCAGATCTCTCACCGACTCATCTCTCTCTATTTTCCTTCTCATTATTTCTTCTGCTGTCGATCCTTGGCCCTTTTCTATCGCCGTCTTCTAACGTCAACCTCGCCGGAAAACCTCACAAAACCCTCCTCTAAGTACTTCTTTTCTCCGTCGTCGATCGTTTTATTCATATCGTCGTGTTTCTCGATAGGTTTTTCGGTAAGAAAGATTCGATCTTCTTTAATGGGTTTTGAAGATCAAGAACAGAAACAAAGCAAGCAGCAGATGGTGTTCAAGTTTCACTTTCATGTCCCTCATCTCCACATACTCCATCATCATAACCATCATCATGTTCCCAAAGGCTGTGTTGCCATCATGGTGGGACACGAAGGAGATGAGGAAGGTCTACACAGATTCGTGGTTCCGTTGATGTTCTTGAGCCATCCTCTGTTTATGAGTCTCTTGAAAGAAGCTGAGGAAGAGTACGGATTCAAACACGCTGGTCCCATTACGATTCCTTGCCGTGTTGATGAGTTTAAGCATGTTCAGGAGATTATTGACGAGGAGACGACTCATCGCCGTCACAGTCACGGCAACGGGCACAACAACCATAACCACCACCACAACAACCATCTGCGATGTTTCTGAAGCTCTGTGATTGGATTTGTTGGTTTGTTTTGGTTTGGTTTGGTTTGACATGTAATTGGGTATTGGTTTGATTTGTTTGGTTTGACTTTTCTCTCTTGAGATTGTTTTTAGTTTGCTTAATTTTCGTTGTTTAGTTTAGTGATGATGATGAAAAACAGAGAGCAATTGAATGTGAGTGCTTCTCATCTTTTACCAATGTAATCGTGAGGAATAAGGAATTTCAATTTGTGATTATTTGAATTTATTTTTAGGCAAAGGAATGTGAATATTTTTCTTTTGTTATTTTAATTGATTTTAACGCGTTCGGTTCGGCCGTGGACCATGTTACTTTTGTTGTTCTTTTGCTTAGAGTAATTGCTTTACTCGTTAGGATTACATCCACCACGCCAAGTGTCCCGAATATATTCTATTATTTTTATTTGGAAAGTGAAAAATTCAACCATATCTTTGAATTAGCAAAAAAGCATTGTCTCCCGACTTTGATTGAGATCTTCACAAATTATCTCGACCCTAATTAGTACACTTTTATTTTTGTCAACTAATTAGTGCGTTTACCACGGCTAATTAAAATTAAATCTATTACCACTAAAGTGTTTATAGAATCTTTTTGGATACTAACATAACATAATGTCGTATCTAAACGGATTTTATTTTAACATAATATTTGATGCTTTTAATTTCCAACTTCCAAATTCTTTTCGTGTATGTTCTCGTCCGCCTTATTTGTAGAGTTTGGCTAAACCGTATATTGTAATGGAAGGTTTTATTTTGTTTTTAAAATATATCTGAAATCCACCCTGTAACAGTATCGTACATTGAAAATTTCGGTCCACTCTCATGTAGAATATTAGAAACTAAAGGTAGGTTCACCGTTCACATAAGAAATAGTTGTTGATTGGTTTAGCCGCGCGAACTCATAGATTATTCAAAAAACCAGCCAACTAACCATGGACCCAAACCCAAATTGACTATTGGGCTTCAGGGCAACACAAACAAAAAAATTTCCACTGGCTAAAAAACTGTGTTGGAACAATGTTACCTTTGTGTTCCTGATTTCGAGACCATGTAAAATCCATAGATTTCGATGCCTTTCTTAATTGTTTTGGTGACAGAAATTGTTTGGTGACAGGCTTTGATTTGAGACTTATGAAACAAAGCATGGTCTTCTCTATATGTGTCTGTGTAAAACAACTTCTTAAGCCGAACTGAGTTTTCATATTTGAGTTTATTTTTCCTTCAAATCTGATTTAACATGTTGTGAATCTGCAAGTGTCTTTTTGTTGTTGTTATCATCATAGGAACATCATTTTTATATTTGTATCTAAGTCATGAAAACAGTACGTTCTAGTCTTGCAAAAGGTATATTTTTGAGCATCTCCCTATGAGGCTGATAGCTTATATCGTAACATTTTCAAAAGGCTTTTATCGAAACATAATAAATACCATACGCTATTTTGACAAAAACGGTATATATTCAGAAACAAATCATGGTACTTATGTGTGTAACACGTTGACATGCAAAAAAAAAAAAAATGTTGAGGA
Source organism: Sisymbrium altissimum (assembly GCA_900406495.1). Lineage (NCBI taxonomy): Eukaryota > Viridiplantae > Streptophyta > Magnoliopsida > Brassicales > Brassicaceae > Sisymbrium > Sisymbrium altissimum. The sequence continues at coordinate 48,741 of OVBI01000310.1, read as the reverse complement.
GATATGATAACCGTGGTTAATACCGAGTTTGTTTACTTATCTTGTTTGAAGACTATGCATCTTCTACGTAACAATTTGTATCCCAACGAAAGCCATGCACTTTTGAGAGACTTGTCTCATCTTGCTCTGTCCTAGAAAACTTAATGATTGCGTAATATGGAATGATGCAATAGTTTATCGAGCGTGTATGATCGGTCGCTGAAGAGGCTCCGTATACTACGAATTTCTTCTGTCCAGTTTAATTCTGTTCCGGGAGGTGTGATGGGTGCTCTTCTACTATATACTGTGTCTTTGAGAATTATATTAATGCTGGTGTATTTGATACAATATGAAATATCATATTATAGCGAAAATTAAAGTATGAGAACAAAGGAACAATATGATTAAGTGTTTAAAAACTAATGTGTGATTTTTTTTAAAACAAAATTGATGGTACAACTTTTGTCAAAAAGAACCGCTAAACAGGTTATTTTATCAATTTATGAAATATTTACAGCTAACCTTACCAACTAATAAAACAAATTACGGTCTATATTTGATTTTTTTTGTCCTGGGTCTTTACTTTAACATCTGATTTTAGTGTATGTTGCGAAAAATTCAAATTTAGCTTTATCCGAAATGGTTTGGACTTCACCATATGTCTTCGGATTCGGGTCGGACATCACATAGCCATATGAACCGGCGTCGTTTTTGAGAATAATGAACACAACACAGCGTTTTCATTAATCTAACGGAGAGAGAAACGGCAAAGCGTTTGCCTTAATTCAACGTTTCCAATTCCCACACTTCTCAAAATCCTAGGTCTTAGCACACAAGATCATCTGCAAGAGAGAGAGAGAACGTATACCGGCGTACAGGAAGACGAAGATGTTTAATCTTCCGTGATATCCATCCCGGTGGGTTCCTTTTCTTCTTCTCTTCTTCTTCTGTTACTGTTACTTGATTTAGTCATCTTCAGAAACCTTGGGAAACCCTAAACCTAAACAGCATCGCTTTTATTTCGTTCAGTTGAAGTTTTGCATATTTTTGTCACTGGAAGTGAAGAAGAATTTTGACTAGGTTAGTCGAAGTATATCTGTCTACGAACTTTCTATGCATCTAGATTAAATTAATGCAATTGCAAGCTAGTGCATGTGTTCGTCCTTCACTCGAATTAGTTGGTTGTTTCTGTAACACCCGCACATAGAAAAGGTGCACATGATTTGGGGTGTTACAGTTGCCATAACTTCCAAATTTTATGTTTCTTCAACTTGTTGATGCAGATTATAGTTGCGTGAAGAGCAAGAATGGTGGGTAGAAAGAAAAAAACAAAAACATGTGAGGAAGGTTCGCAGGAAGATAGGATAAGCCAGTTACCGGATCCTTTGATATCTGACATACTTAGTCATCTTCCCACAGAGGATGCTGTGAAAACAAGCCTGTTGTCCACGAAATGGACAAGTCATTGGAAATTTGTTCCTGGATTGGACTTAGACTCGCGTGCTTTCTCGAATTTTGATGCGTTTGTGAGTTTTGCTGACAGGTTCATCCTCAGTTCGCACAAGGAGTCATGGATACGCAAGCTCCAGTTACATATATATACTGGTCATGATTGTAGTAAGTCTTTTCTCAAGCCATGGATTGATGCTGTGACTATGCGTAGGATTCAGCACCTCGATGTTAGTATTAATAACAGTTATATGATGCCCTTGAGCATATATACCTCTGAGACAGTGGTACACTTACAACTCCGCTGGGTTACCTTGGTTAATGCCGAGTTTGTGTTTTTACCTTGCTTAAAGATCTTGCACCTAGACTGTATTACGTATCTCAATTATGAGGCCACTTTGGAGAAACTTATCTCACGCTCTCCGGTCCTGGAAGACTTAACCATCTTCAACTCGTTTAGTCAAAAAGCCATACACGTGCGCTCTCAGAGGCTAAAGAGAATCCACATTGATCAGCGTACCTATGTTGTGATTGACGCTCCTCTACTCCAGTGTTTTAGGGCTAGATTTTACCGAACAAAGAACTATCAGATCATCAGTTCGGGTTTCCCTGCCAAACTAGATATTGATTCTGACTTTTGTCTTTGGTTAGAGAATAAGAGCGTGATTCACGATATCCTCACAGATATTTTTAGGGTCAAGGATCTAGTTATTAATTGTTATATTTGGAAGGTATACATGTATATATTTGATCAGTATTTGAATATTCTTCCACGGAAAAAGTTCTGACTAATCATTTTTTTTTCTTTTTCTTTCCGTTAAACTTATGTTACCAGGTCATCTGTTTATACTTGGAATCAAGACCGCTGTGTCAGTTCCGTTACCTATCCCGTCTGAATGCTAGAGTCTGTAAATCTGATCTACATATGTTGCCAACCCTACTTGAGAGCTGCCTAGAACTAGAATCTCTGATCTTGGTGATGAATAGCTTCACATTGTTTCTGAAAAGCTTTTTATGTATCTCTCTACTCAACATTTTGTTGTATTTCTTTTTGCAGGAAGTGGCCGATTTGCGGCATGATAAGAAGAACATAAAACCAAAGGTTCTGTTTTCAACAGTCCCTCGATGTTTGGTATCATCGCTCAGGTTTGTGGAACTGAAACGTTCGATCTCAAGGTGGGAAGGAGAACTGGAGCTAGTGAGATACATCCTGAAGAATTCATCAATCCTGGAGAAACTAAGGCTTGATATTTACTATGCTAAAAATGCAAAGTGTGCCTTCCTTACACAACTCATTGCAATGCCAAGATGCTCTAGCGCTTGTGAAGTCATCGTTCTTTAATTACCAAATTTTTTNCCAAATTTTTTTTTTTTTTTTTGTTTTGCTAATTACTTGAAAGATAGGTTTGTAAGAAAATTTATTTTGCTTAGAATGATTTGATTCATCTCTAGAGAACTAATTACGTTGCTGCCCTTTTATGGGTTTCATTTCATCTGATTATGTGTTGGGTCTTATACCCGGCTCAGGCTTTCATCTGATTCAACTGAAGTTTTAAAAATTATTCTTCACTCAAGGAGAATTGGATTTTGATTAGAAGATATTATGTACCCCAATGAGACCACCTTCGAGAAACTTTTTTTTGTTTCACTTAAACGTCATATTTCATTAATTGGGTTTCGTGAAGGTTGCTCTCTGTTTTTGTTAGAAAACCAACCCTATACACAACCAATATCTAATGAGGTTTTGTGATTTTGTGTATGTGGAAAGACAGACGTTGTCAACATGCGAAAGCAATTCATTACAAAAAGGTTATTGGTTGGTTTAGCTTCGGTTTTACTAACTTGGTGATATTATTAGTTTTTGCTATTTTTCTTCTTGGTTTTTGAATCTCCATGGTTTCTCATTATCGTAAATCAGTTCTTGGTTTAATTAGCAGGGAAAATCGAGCCTTAAAGATAACAAACATCCTAATATAACATAGGAAGGTTGATCTACTAAAGTTAAACCGGTTAAACAAAAGTTTTCAACAACGGCAAATTATTTTATTTAATAAAATTGGATCCACACATCCTATATTTAATGAATTAATGGGATGGTTTATAATTCAGCCCAATAGTTCAAACCCTATATGGGGTTCTACTTTGATCATGCTGTTTAATAACTGAAACACCCCACTCTTGACTCTCACGAGTGCAATATTACCACCAAGTCAATCTCCATTTCACCAAACCCTGCGGATTGGCCTCTCTCGGTCGAACTTGGTTTGTGTTTCATTCCTTTGAAGCGTTTACACCATATTAGTTCTAAACCTTGATTCAGTTCGTTTGCCTGCGTTTGACCTAGAATTTTTGGGATATGTCTTTGACTAATCATTCCAGGGTTTTCTTGTTTGATTCGGTTTCTCTTTAATGTTGATTAGGTTGGTCGCAAGATACTGGAGAAAGGACATATGGCTGGTCGAGGGAAAGCGAATCTGGCTTGTTCCAAAGGGTCGAGACAAAGGTTGGAAGAAGATATGATAAGCCCATTACCAGATCCTTTGATATGTCAAATACTTGCTCATCTTCCGACAGTGGAAGTTGTTAGGACAAGCGTTTTGTCCACCAGATGGAGGAGTCTCTGGCTTTGGATTAGTTTGGAGTTGAGTTCCCAAGACTTCACAGATCTAAATGCCTTTGTGAGTTTTGGTGACAGGTTTTTCAATTCCGTTAGGGCTTCATAGACAAACTCAAGTTAACTATTAATATTGGTGAACTTGACGATGATACTTCTTATCTAAAGTCATGGATTGATGCTGCAATTAAGCGTAAGGTCAAGCACCTAGATTTCCATTGGTGTGGAGAGTTCCATTTTCTTACGAAACCCTTAAGTCTTTACAACTGTGAGACTTTGGTATACTTAAAAATCGTCGAGGTACCTTTGGATGATGCCGAGTTTGTTTACTTCCCTTGTCTAAAAACTATGCATTTAGAAGATAATTTGCATCCCAATGAAGCCACCTTCGAGAAACTTGTGTCATCATGTCCTGTCCTTGAAGATTTAAATATTTTTATTCATGATGAGGATGCAAAAGTCTTTCGGGTGCACTCTCGGTCACTAAAGAAACTCAGTTTAGTACGACCTTACTTTGAATTCTTTGAATCTGTTCCGGGAGTTGTGATTGATGCTCCTCTACTATGTTGTTTGAGTATTAATGATATTTTTTAATTATCGTTTTATATTGCTTCTTGAAAACTTCAATAACAAAGGAAGGGTGTTGAAACAGTTTCAAGAATCTCCAAACTATATATGTATGGTCCTTCCTCTGAGGTAAAGTGTAGGTTTTCATTATACACTAAAACCTCTATAAATTAATAATGTTAGGACTTTAAAAATTTATTAATTTATAGAGTTATTAATTAATCGATAAATTAATAATTATTAATTTATAGAAAATCTATTTTTAATCCATAATTTTTCTAATTTTTTTAGAAAAACAATGTTATTCTAATAAATTTAAATGAAACTTTACATATACACACTTAATGTTATAAATAAAAAATTATTTATCACACTAAAATATATTTTAATAAAATATATTAAGTATTCATGTAAAAATAATATAAATTCATAAGTGTAAGAAATAATAATTACAATCTGAAATAATAAAAATGAAACTAAAAATAATATTAAAATACATTTTAAAACATTTATAAATATAAAAGTAATCCTCGTGTTTATAATTCTTTATAAATTTTCAATTTAAATCTAAAAGATAACTATCAGTAAGAGTTTTTGATATAATAAGTAAAATAAAAATTAAGATATTAATGAAATCTTAATTTTATGTAAAAAGTAAAACACATACTAATATATTATCTTACCTATATATGTATAAACATATCTAATTATTAATTTGTACTATTGTTGGGACTATATATTTACATAGAAGTTTCAAAATATTATTATCTTATTATTTTATCGAATATTGTTAATTTTTATACTGTCCCGATCTGGGACTGGAGAAATTTATTAATTTATAGAGATTATACTGTACTCTTTATCATGAAATCTAGGCCACTTAGCAGGAAATATGTGACATGTCTTTTTAGTAGATTTTTTTTTTTTTTGAAGGACCGAAAGGGTATCTGGACTGAAGCCCAACTAATCCCCCCAGAAAAGGTGCACCCCATGGATAGACCCTCTCTCCGGGTTTGTAAATGGGCCCTAAAGCATGAGCTCATATCCATGTGGCCAAATGGGGAAATATTTAGCAATTTCACACTTGAGGAGAATCGATCTTTAGCCTAGACCAATATGGCGACTCCTCTCCAAGTGGAAGCCATTAGACCACCATCACTTGGTTAGTTTTTAGTAGATTTGATGACAATATGGATAGGCATAGCACTTGCACTTTCTTTGCAACAATCACTATTACTTGTTTTGGTCGCTATTACAATAACGTTGTTATTTTGCTCATTTTAATTTCTGAATTCTCCATGGCAGGCTCATGATCTTTATATTAGAAAAGAACTCTTTGGGAAATATCAAAGACAATATAAAATTGCAAAAATTTGGTCGATTTAGTTCTTGTGTAACCAATGGTTACTAACCATTTACACAACATACGTTGCACTGCAAATAAAGAGTGTCGCAGATTCTGCTCCCAAAGCCGATGTAAAATCACTCTACAAATAGAAAACTGATAGTGACCAGACCAAGTAAACCGAAACTCTCCTAAAATCCGAAAACAAAACAGAAACCCAAACAGTTTGGGCCAAACTGGATAAAACGGGTCAATATAACTGGGCCTAGTATAGGCCCAAAAGACCCGAAACACAAATTTTTTCACTCACATAGTCACACACGAGTAGTTAGTAAAGTAAATTGCCAAATAAAAATGATTGATTGAAGCAGTAAATTTCAGAAATTTCGGGTCGTCTCTTTCGCATTATATTCCTGCGTCTCTCTCTCTCTGCGTCAAACATTTTCTTCAGCTTTTCTCTTAGATTTCTGTCTAGGCTTCACCTAGATTCTCTCTAGGCCATATTTCTTTTAAAAATCATCTCTTTTTTGTTTTCGAGATAAACCCTAGTTTCTAATTCTTTCTCTCAACTAGTAGTAGTAGTGAGTGAGTCTCTATATATATAAAATGGAGACCGCTTCGACACGTGGCGGTTCCCTTCAGAATCTTTCAAGACAAGAGTGGGGCGCCGTTTCTGATTCTCATAACGACTCTACAGACTATGTGGTATAATGTGCCCTCCATCTCAAACCTTACATCTTTCTTTCTCGGTTTATGTTCTTGATTCTTGGTTTTTGACCGGTTTAATAGCTAAACCGGATTTGATCAGAGAACCAATGCCTTGAGTTCAAATCAGTGGAAGATGTAAAGTTTGTATTTTTAGTTCGTTTGAATTATGTAAAAGTTTCTTAGTGGGGAAAGGAATTTACTTGTTAGTGTAGAATGGAATGGAGGCGGATGGGTTTTCGAATGGTGAGCTATTGGAGCAGCAACTTCTTACGGTTTCTAGAAAGAAAGGAGAGTTGCAGCAGTTGGAGATTGAGCTTCGTGATCAGATGATTGCAAGACAGATACATAGCAACTTTGAATCTCAGTTCACTGAGTATGCTAACGCTGCTGCTAGAATGCAGGTTAAGTATTCACTGCTCACTCTCCTCATAATGTTGTTATAAAGGGTTTTGCTTGTTGCATTGGAAATAAAGGAAATGTTGTTGGAAATTTTTAGGAGCAACTTCATGAGAAAGAGAGATCTATTAGAGAGGCGGAGAGGAAGTTAGAAGAGAAAGACAGAGAGTTACATGCGCTTAAACTGGATAATGAAGCGGTATGTTTGGTTTGTACATCATTCCTAAGTTTTTGTCAGATATAAATCTGAATGATCTGATTCGTTTGCTTTTGTACTGCTACTAGGCCTGGGCCAAAGAGGGTATCCTAAGAGAACAAAACAAAGAACTTGCCACCTTCAGGTGCCTCTTTTCTCTTTGTTAATTTCGCACGAGTATAACACTGGATGAGGCATTTCTGTTACCCTTTTATCTACTGCTTTTGTTTTGTTCGGAAAGTATAATTTTGGACCTTCGGCTTCTACTTGTATAATACTTGTATAAGACATTCTATTAGGCGTGATGTTTTGGAATATATAACTGACTGCCTTTTTTCCTTTCTTCATTTTCAGGAGGGAGCGTGATCACTCTGAAGCTGAGAGGTCCCAAAATATACATAAAATATCTGAACTTCAGGAGCATATTCAAGAGAAAGAGAGACAGTTCACTGAATTGCAGGAACAGGTTAAGATTTTCTGTGTTTTTCTTACACGACCAAGTAATGGACCTTGCAGTTATATCTCATTGTCATGTTTGAAATTTTGAATACACTAAAAACAGTCTTTTATCCCTAATGGCTTGTAGAATAGGATTGCTCAAGAAACAATCATGTACAAGGATGAGCAACTGAGAGACGCGCAAGGTTGGATTGCGCGTGCCCAAGAGATGGATGCTTTGCAATCATCTACAAATCACTCGTTGCAAGCTGAATTGCGAGAACGTACTGAGCAATATAACCAGCTCTGGCTTGGTTGCCAAAGACAGGTTTGTTATCTGAATATCTTCCAAATTTTTTTTTTTTTCTGCTCTGAGATATTTCTGCTCTTAGTTTATATTGTTCCATCTCATTGAGTTCAGTTTGCGGAGATGGAGAGAGTGCATGTGCATACAGTGCAACAGCTTCAGCAGGAGGTTGCCAATTTAAAGGAAGGAGGGGGCTCGAAAACGAATCCCAACGGTGCCTCCCAGATTATCCAGAACAACGGGAACCAAACCGAGGTAAATTTCGAGGCGTCAGATGCTAAAATTGTCAAGTAAAAGTAATATGATTATGATGGCCCGTATAAAAGTTCTGTGATGTTGTACTTGGAAGTATTTGTTTCGTCACTTTTCTATTCAGTTTTACTCAAACTTGGAAGTATCTTTAGTATTCAGTCTGATGGTTTGTGCTTTTCGCAAGAATCAATTCCGCGCTAAAGCACATGAAATGGAACGTGTCCTAACCGTGACTGTCTTTTCTCTTGATTATTTGTAGAACATTCAAGAGGGTCAGATGTCCCCTCTGCATTCGTTTGTCATGCATCAACAAGAGATTCTTCAGCCTCGAGGACCTTCACCTCATATTGCACAATCAGTGTTACTGCAACAAAAGGTGTGAGAGATTAAGAATCCATCTTTTGTTTCATTTTGCTACAGTTAATAACCATATTTAGTCTTTCATGCTTTCTTCGCAGGCTGTTCCAGCTAGTTCAGAGATGCCTAAGCAGAATCCTGTGCATCCATCTCAAGGTGTTCATGCCTTGGTAAGTTCTGATGCGAAGAGTGAACACCAGATGCCTGCCAATGGACAGTCCCCTGGTCGAGGGTATCTGGATGTTCAACCTAGCCATGGGGCACAATACGGATCAACTACGCCATCTTCCTCTTTGAATGAACAGGTAGGGGATGTTCTTGTTACTACATGTGGTAATACTTGCTCAAAAGGATACTATCTTAGAGAGTACCCCTTAACAGGTAGTGGAATCTGGCAATGGGTCCAATACGTCAGAGAGTAACTTTCAAGACATTTCTTCGCAGTTCCGTGATGTGCTAGGGCTAGATTCCAATGCCCTAAATCAGAAACCTGAGGTATGCACGCTTATGTAGGAAAGTTTCTTTGCTTGTGGCTATTGAGAAAATATTCTGAATCTGTTTTCGATTTGATCTCTTTCTTCAGGAGTCTAATGGTCAGGTTTCACCTGGTGAACAAAATGGTGCTAAATCCATCGTGCCTGAAGCTCTAATCCCATCTGGCAAAGCTGAGAGGAACTTAGAGAATGCTCTTCTCGATGAGAGGTCGCTTTTGGTTTGCATTGTTCGTACTATACCAGCTGGTGGAAGAATCAGAATCAGTTCAACGGTAAGAGCAAACTACTCGTAAACCACAATGAGAATAAACAAATGAATTTGGAAGTGGTCTTTCTTATAACATCTGGTTAATCTATCATTTGCAGCTGCCAAATCGTTTGGGAAAAATGCTAGCGCCTCTGCACTGGCATGATTACAAGAAGAAATACGGGAAGCTGGACGATTTTGTTGCTAGCCATCTCGAGGTCTGCCCCATCCCAATTCCCAAACCGTTTTAATGTATTTTTTTTTTTATTTTCCTGACAAAACCAACTGTGTAAAACTTGTTTTGGCTGCAGTTATTTATGATAGAGGACGACTACATTCAAGTTAGGGAAGGTGCACAGAAAATGGTAGCAGCTTCAGCTTCAGGAGCAGCGGCCAAAGTGGCAGCAGCTGCTGCTTCATCATCTCCAAACTCCATGTATGTGGCTATGACTCCTATGGCTCAATCTCAGGGGCTAAAGAAGAATGACAGAACAGTCCAAAGAGGAAGGCAGGTCTGATTATATGGCGCCGTAACAAAGAAAGCTCTGATGTTACTTGTGGAGGAACAAGTTGAGCATTACAACGTGAGAAGGCGTATAAAAAGCGAGTTCTCTTGACTTTTTCCATTTAAATTTTTTAGGTGTCCTCGATATTAAAATTACATTGATTTTGTTGTTTTCGGTTTTAATAGTATTTGAATGCTCAACATCGATTATTTTCAATTTGATCTCCTAAGAATCGGCCGTGAAAATTTAGAAAAGGACCAGTAAAAATGTTCTGGCCTTTCTTTCATCATTATCACCTGTGACCTTAGATTAGACTTACATTTGGTAAAATAACAGTGAACTTTAAAAAGTAACGACTGAGTATATCGAGAAAACTTTTATGTTGCCGAATTAGAAGGTAACAGTGAACAATGCCAGTAGTTCCTATCTATAAGGACGGTCAAAAACAAAATCCAAAGCTAATCCCACACAACAGGAAAAATAAAATCTCTGAAAAGAAAGTCAGAGAATAACCACAAACGCACAAGTCCAAATGTTCTATGCTTTCTTCGCATGATACACCAGCTAGTTTCAGTGGTGCCTAAGCCAGAATCATGTGCATCCATCTCAAGGTGTTCATGGCTTTCCAATAGTAACTTGATCAAGGAGGACGTCTGAATTTCAAACTAGCCATGGAGCACAATATGGATCAACTGTACCATCATCCTATTCATCTGGCAAGGGGAAACAAAACCTAAAAACAAAATTTGACATTTGGGAAACATCTGTTGTTTAGTTATTTATTTGTTTTTAGTTAACTGGTATAGTTGACGTATGTGTAATTTAATATCTTTGAAGTTGGGATTTAGCTGTTTCTTTTCAGATATTCCACAACACAATCGATTTTGAGCAAACGGATACTACTAAATCGAAAATCAAATGTATACTTTAGCATCCAAGATTGGCGACTTCATACACCAATAAATTAAAATAGAAAAAAAATTAAGATAGGAGAATGTTACGCCTCACTCTTATATGCATTCACTTTGAAATGCTCACAACTTGTTCCTCCACAAGTAACATCAGAGCTTTCTTTGTCGCGGCGCCATATATTCAGAGCTGTCTTCCTCTTTGGATTGTTCTGTCATTCTTCTTTAGCCCCTGAGATTGAGCCATAGGAGTCATAGCCACAAACATGGAGTTTGGAGATGATGAAGCTGCTGCTGCCACTTTGGCCGCTGCTGCTGAAGCTGACGCTGCTACCATCTTCTGTGCACCTTCTCTAACTTGAATGTAGTCGTCCTCTATCATAAATAACTGCAGCCAAAACAAATTTAACACTTATTTTGTCAGAAGAAAAATGAAGACATAAAAATGGTTTGGGAATTGGGATGAGCAGACCTCGAGATGACTAGCAACAAAATCGTCCAGCTTCCCGTATTTCTTCTTGTAATCATGCCAGTGCAGAGGCGCTAGCATTTTGCCCAAACGATTTGGCAGCTGCAAATGATAGATTAAGCAGATGTTATAAGAAAAACCACTTCCAAATTCAATTGTTCATTCTCATTGTGGTTACGAGTAGTTTGCTCTCACCGTTGAACTGATTCTGATTCTTCCACCAGCTGGTATAGTACGAACAATGCAAGCCAAAAGCGACCTTTCATCGAGAAGAGCACTCTCTACGTTCCTCTCAGTTTTGCCAGATGAGACTAGAGTTTCAGGCACGATGGATTTAGCACCATTTTGTTCACCAGGTGAAACCTGACCATTAGCCTCCTAGAGAAAGAGATCAAAACGAAAACAGATTCAGAATATGTTCTCTAGAGCCACAACGAAAGGAACTTTTCTTAATAACACGGGTATACCTCAGGTTTCTGATTTAGGGCATTGGAATCTAGCCTTAGCGCATCACGGAACTGTGAAGAAATGTCTTGAAAGTTACTCTCTGACGTATTTGATCCATTGCCAGATTCCACTACCTGTTAAGGGGTACTCTCTAAGATAGTATCCTTTTGAAGAAGTATTACCACACGTATTAACAAGAACACTCCCTACCTGTTCATTCACGGAGGACGATGGTGTAGTTGATCCGTATTGTGCTCCACGGCTAGTTTGAACATCAAAATACCCTTGACCAGGGGACTGTCCATTGGCAGGCATCTGATGTTCACTCTTCGTATCAGAACTTATCAAGGCATGAACACCTTGAGATGGATGCACAGGATTCTGTTTCGGTATCTCTGAACTAGCTGGTACAGCCTGCGAAGAAAGCATGAAAGACTAAATTTGGTCATTAACTGTAGCAAAATGACAAAAAGATGGATTCTTAATCTCTCACACCTTTTGCTGCAGTAACACTGATTGTGGAACATGAGGTGAAGGTCCTCGAGGCTGAAGAATCTCTTGTTGTTGATGCATGACAAACGAATGCAGAGGGGACATCTGACCCGCTTGAATGTTCTACAAATAATTAATAGAAAAGACCGTCACGATTAGAATACGATCCATTTCAAGTGCTTTAGCGCGGATTGGATTATTGCGAAAAGCACAAGCCATCAGACTGAATATTAAAGATACTTCCAAGTCTGCGTAAAACTGAATAGACAAGTGACGAAACAAATACTTCCGAGTACAACATCACAGAACTTTTATACGGGCCATCTTAATTATATTACTTTTACTTGATAATTTTAGCTTCTAACGCCTCGAAATTTACCTCGATTTGGCTCCCGTTGTTCTGGATAATCTGGGAGGCACCGTTGGGATTTGTTTTGGAGCCACCTCCTTCCTTTAAATTGGCAAGCTCATGCTGAAGCTGTTGCACTGTATGCAAATGCACTCTCTCTATCTCCGTAAACTGAACTCAATGAGATGGAACAATATAAGATAAGAGCAGACCAGACAAAATTTGGAAGATATTTAGATAACCAACCTGTCTTTGGCAACCAAGCCATAGCTGGTTATATTGCTCAGTACGTTCTCGCAATTCAGCCTGCAAGGAGTGATTTGTAGATGATTGTAAAGCATCCATCTCCTGCGCACGCGCAATCCAACCTTGCGCTTCTCTCAGCTGCTCGTCCTTGTACATGATTGTTTCTTGAGCAATCCTATTCTACAAGCCATTAAAGATAAAGAATCTGTTTTCAGTGTATTTCATTTCCAAAAACTGCAAGATCCATGAGACGTTCGAACATATTTGATCATGTACCAAAAGCACGGGAAGACTAACCTGTTCCTGCAATTCAGCGTATTGTCTCTCTTTCTCTTGAATATGCTCCTGAAGTTCAGATATTTTATGTATATTTTGGGTCCTCTCAGCTTCAGAGTGATCACGCTCCCTTCTGCATATCGAGAAAGAAAAAAAATGTAAGACACCTCACGAAGTAACCTATGAAAAGAAAAATATGTAAGACCTTAACAAAGAGAAAAGAGTTTCAAGAGTAAAAATCACCTGAGAGTAGCAAGTTCTTTGTTTTGCTCTCTTAGTAGACCCTCTTTCGCCCAGGCCTGGTAAGAGTACAAGGACAACTTAGTATCAAACCATTCAGATTAACTATCTAAAAAAAACACCTTCAAATCAAAACATAAACCAACACACCGCTTCGTTATCCAGTTTAATCGCATGAAGCTCTCTATCTTTCTCTTCTAACTTCCTCTCCATCTCCCGAATAGATCTCTCCTTCTCACGAAGTTGCTCCTAAAAGCTCCAACAAACATTCCTTTATCATCCACGCAACATTGAAAATGCTCCATCAAACACAAAAAACAATCAAAGGAGAAACGAACAAAACCTGCATTCTAGCAGCAGCATTCTCATACTCTGCAGATCGAGACTCAAAGCTTCTCTGAATTTCCAATGCAAACATCCGAGCTCGAAGCTCAATCTCCTGCTGCTGAAGTTCACCTTTTTGTCTAGAAACAGTACGAATCTGGTCCAACAGTTCACCATCTGAACAAGAACCATCCATCGTAATCGAATAGAAATCCAAATCACCAGCCTCTCTTCCATTCTACACTTTCAACAAACAATATCATTCCCACTCTCCAACAAACTCACACACAAAACAAAAAAAGGAAGAGAATTCCCAAGAAAGAATCAACTAACCTCATAGATAGTCCTCTCTTCCGTCTGGTTTAGCTTCAACTGCTCCAAACCCTACAACAAAATCACACAAAGCAACCAACTTTAGTTTCAAATTTCCAAACAAACATCGAAAAATGTCATCTTTACAAATGAAACAGTAACAAAACGAGCAATAAAGATTAGATTTTTAGAAGTAAAACAAAGCGAAGGAGAGAGCACATTAGTCATTACCACATAGTCAGTGGCGTTTCCGAAGTTATGAGAATCCGAAACGGCGCGCCACTCTTTTCTTGATGACTGAGTCGGCGAGGGATTCTGAAGAGAACCGCCACGAGACACGGCGACGCTCGAAGCGGTCTCCATTAGAGAGAAATCCACTGAGAAAAGCTAGGGTTTTTATCGGAGCAAAAAGAGAGTAAAGAAGAAGAGGAGATAACAAAAGAAAACCCTATTCTAAGCTTAAGACGCAGCAGACGAAGATGATTGAAGAAGACACACGATTGAGGAAGAGAGTAGATGTAAGAATAAAGGTTTTAAAGGGAACGAAAATGGTGGAAATGTTTGACGCTGGAGAGACGAGAGCCTAAGTGCGAGAGAGAGAGACGACTCCGAAAGTTCTGAAATTTACAGAATCAATGATTTTGTCATTTCTCTCTTCTTTACTCCCTAAGCTGAGACTGAAGATCGTGTTTTGTCCTATTGGGCCTCTTGGGCCTCTTGGGCGACGTTATCTTCAGCCCATAACAGATTTAATAATTTTAGATCAATGCTTAAGAGTGGAACAATGGGAACCATAAAGCTAATATTCATATTTAAAAACGTGTGTATAGTTACATATGAGGAAAACCTAACAAACCCAATCTGTCGAAGATGTACGATCTCTCACTATGTTCTGTGTACTCCAAATCAGAGGATGATGACTTTGCATTTGGAAGATTTTCTTGGCATTTTGAGGAGCTTTTTCAAAGTGACATCTTTATTTGCAGAAGAAGCCACACTTAGAGTGAGTTTCTTGAGGGTAGCCGAATTCTTTAGGAAGTACTTTACTAGCTTCAACTCAACACGATAATTGATTGGGACTATGAAATCAACAGACTCAAGAGATGATAGCAAACACTGAGGCACAGATGGAAAACTGACTTGGTCCACGTTCACATCATATTCACCTCTGTCAAGGCATACCTAAGGGAGAGAAAGAAAAAAAAAAGAGAAGAGAAGAGTAAAACACAATGAAAAGATACGCAGAAGTTTTAGAGATGATGAAAAAAAAATTCGCATAGGGTTTAGCAAATCATCACCAAGATTAGGTTTTTCAAGTTTGGGAAGCTCTCAAGAAAGGTTGGTAAGCATTTTAAATCGGTTAGATTCAGAGTGATACGCAGATCGGACATGTATCCAAACTTAGGCAGCGGTTCCAATTCCGAGTATTGACTGATAAGCTGGAACCAAAACGAAAAATAACGTGGGTCAGAAGTTTTCATGCATGATAGAGAATGTTCGTGTCCTCGTATACGGAAATTAACATATGTATATACCTTGAAGGTGCCTCTACTTATTATCATAGTCTTGAGGATCGAAATCCCATGGACAAAACTGCGGATGATACTCCTCCTTGATGAAACGGCTGTTTCATAAAAATGGTTGTCGAACTCATCATCAAATTCGTCTAAACGGACCAACCCGAGGAGAGACATTTCTAAGAGGGTGTTGGACTCCAAATTGTGTATTGTGAAGCTTTTTGATACGTTATCATTGATGCTCAAAAAACAAAGTCGAGGAGCATCAATAACAACTCCTGCGGAGTCAAACAAGTAAGAAGAAAGTCGTTCGAAAGTGAGCTTCTTCAATGACCGAGAGTGCACCCGGAAGACTTTTTCATCATCACTAGCTACGACAATCTTTAAACATTCCAGTACCGTGCAGCACAAGACAAGTGTCTCAAAAGTGGCCTCATTAGGAAATTCGACATATTCTAGATGCATAGTCTTCAGACACGGTAAGCAAACAAACTCAGCGTCATCCAAGGTCACCTGAAAGAGCTTTAAGCATACCAGTGTCTCACAGTTATAAAGTCTTTGCGGCATCTTAAGAAACCGACGATCTGCGTAACAATAAGAATTAACATGTACATGTTGGATATTACGCTTAGCTGCAGCATCAAACCATGACGTGAGATCATAGGCATCATCTAGACCGTCTTCATTTTTATCAATAGTTAACTTGAGTTTGTGTATGCATGAAACCGAATTAGAACCCAAAAACCTCTCACCGAAGCTCATAAAGGTATTGAGATCTGCAAATTCTCGGGATCTCAACTCTAAACTAGGAAGCGAAAACCAGAGATGCCTCCATCTAGTGGACAAAACACTTGTCTTAACAGCTTCCTTTGTAGAGAGAAGAGAAAGTATGTCAGATATCAAATGATTAGGTAATTGGCTTATCCTATCTTCCTTCAATGTCGGACTCAACAACCCTCTCGAAAGAGTCTGATTTGATCTCTGTTTACGAACCATGCGTTTCCTTCTATACAAAACCATTCTGCATAAGAAAATTGAAAGCACAAGTACTTTCAGAGAGAGACAATAATAGTGAGACTTACCCCCCTAACCTATTCAATGACCTAAACAAAATTCTCCAACAAATTTTTTTTAAAGCTCTATAAAACCATAATCTACATCAAACATTCCGCTGGAGACATAAAAAGAAAGATTAAAACTACATGGAAATTACTAGCCAGGTTAGGGTTTTCGACGTTTTTTATGGTTTATTAAGAACCAAAACCAACGGTCAAAGAAGATGACAACGAAGAAGAAGAACCAACCGTGATTTCGCCGACCGTACGGAATGTGACATCACGAACGAAACGACTTCGTCGTCACTCGTAACGCTAGGCGATGAATTGCTCTCTTTTTTTTGCTGTTAGAGCTAATCAAAGTAATTCATGTCTATACTAGATTAAGTAGATTCTAATCCTGGCTAAACCTGGACTTAATAAAAGAATTGTATAACTTTTCTAAATAAATATATTTACAATTTTATTATTATAAGATTTTTTGGGTTTATAATTTCTAAAAAATAAAATTACTTTAATCCTTTTTGGTTTACAATTGATTTTTAATAATTTTTTTCTTTGAAAAAAACTTCCATTTTTTAAAACACCTTTAATTTTTTTAATGATTTTCCTTTTTGGCTATTACTAAAGAAAATAATTTTTAAAAATTTGTAATTTTAGAATTTTTCTTTTTATTAATAATTTAAAATTTTTAATAAATAAAATATATTTTGACACATGTCAACATTCTAAATCATCAAATTGCCACTTATCATAATCTTATATATTACTAGTTTTAAGGGATCAAGTTTTCTATAATAAGATAAATAATAATACTATATAATCTATTTTACTTTAAATAATTTTCTTTTGTTTTAATATTGTTATAAAAATTAAATTTTATTATAATTATAGTTACATGTTTGTAAAAATTAAAATATGTAAACTTATGGTCTTTTGGTTAGTTTAATATTTTATAATCAAATTGAGTTAATTAATACTTTAACGGGTTTTCAACATGTTTTATAATTGTCTAAATATTCTACATATTTAGATCAGCTTTTATTTTTCTGTGAGGTTTTGGTTTGTGTAATTAAATGTTCGGTTTGACTTGGTTAGAAACCGCAATTGAAGTTAAAAACGGAATGAGCAAAAAACTTCAATCTCGCAAACCAAGAACCACGAGATTTTATTTCCAGAGAAAAATAATTATCATCATTACAAAGCTACATTTCTTGACGCCTACGTCAATTGCTTAAACCAGTCAAAGACAAGCTTGACATATTTTCTACAGTCTCTTCCAATCCAACGACGACGACTTGACATGCGATAGAGCGTCTAGGGAATTTGAGGAGTTTCTTGCCAAAGCCATCTTGAATTGCATGAGAATGCAAACATAAAGAAAGTTTCTTGAGGATAGCCGAATTCTCTAGGAAGTATCTCACTATCTCCATTTCTACAGCTAATCCCAAGATGGTGCTTTTGACATCAACATACTCGATAGACGATAACAAACACCGAGGCACTGATGAAAAGCTGATTGGACTCATCTCATCGATATGCATCTTCTTAGGGCTACCATTCCAATCCTGAGAGAACAGAGAAAAACAGAGGAAGTTACTTGAACACAATGAAAGAAGAGCCCTTAACAGAGATGAGAGTAACATATATAGGGTTTAGCAGATTAATCACCAAGGTGAGGGACTTCAGATTCTGGAAGCTCTCAAGAAAGGTTGATAACCATTCTAAATTGGATAAGCAGAGAGTTACACACAAACGGGACATGCAATTAAATTGAGGCAGTGGTTCTAACTTCGAGTATTCGTAGATGATCTGTATAAACAAAACAGGAAAAGAATGAAACTTTCATGAAAGAAACTTGAGATTCAAAACCTACAGTGACAATATAATATGTATTACCTTGAACGTGCGTGGGCATATTATCATCTCCCTAACCCTTGAAATCCCTGAGAGAAAATCACGGATGCTATTTCTCCTCGATGAAATGCTTGCTTCATCATACTCCCTCCAACCAAAGAAAAGAGAAATATTTAACTTGGCACTGGACTCCAAACTGTTCACACTAAAGCTCACTGATACGTGATCATTGATGCTCAAATCGCACAGTAGAGGAGCAACAACCACAACTCCTGTGACAGAATCAAACTTGAAAGGAGAAACTCGTACAAAAGTAAGCCTCTTCAGTGACCGAGAGTACACCCGATAGAACTTTGTATCATTCCAACCAACGTCAATACACAACTCCTCTAACACAGGGCAACCCGAAACAAGTCTCTCGAAAGTAACCTCATTCAAGTACCAATTATCTTCCAAACACATAGTCTTGAGACAAGGTATATACACAAACTCGGCATTAACCACGTTCACCTTCACGAGTTTCAACGAAACTAACGTCTCACACACATAAAGACTTCGAGGCATCTCATAATGAAACTCCGGAGGGCAACAAAAATCCAAATGCTTAACCTTATGCTTAACCGCAACATCAACCCATGACTTGAGATAGAAGGCACCATCTTCACAACCTTTAACCCCATCAATAATTAACTTGACTCTGTCTAACCATATAACCCTATTAGAATCCAACAACATGTCAACAAAACTCAAGAAAGCATTGAAATTTGGGAACTCCCAAGATGCCAAATCCAAACTTGGAGTCCAAAGCCAGAGAGTCCTCCATCTTGTGGACAAAACACTTGTCTTAACAGCATCTTTCGTTGGAAGATGGTAAAGTATGTGACATATCAAAGAATCAGGCAATTCGCTTATCATATCTTCCTTCAGCCTCTTGCAACAATCCTGATTTGCTTTCCATCTACTAGCCATTTGTGTTGATTCTTCTTCCGTTAAAAGGAAACTTTTCTGCATAATAAAAAAAAATTATAATTGAAATTCAATTGAAAATTCTGTTACAGTTCAAATTCGAACTTAACTCAACCTTAACCTGATTATAGTTCTCTATTCCAGTGAAGATAATTTTTTAAAGAAAATTCATCAATCTTTGGGCTAAAATATTTTTTCTTGAATGGTTACAAAGATCAAAATCGAACGGTGAAAGAAGAAGAAGAACCCACCGTTGACGGAACTGGAATCAAACTTGTCGTTCTTCACACTCGTAAACTCTTGCGATGAAATTGCTCTGCGAGGCTTAATAATATTCTGCTAATCAGAGGTAATATTATATGTGGTGTTTGTTTGTTGATTTAAAACTCCGTACAAAATTTATAAATGTAATGAAAATATTATGATTTCCAAATTTAATATGTTAATTTTAATAAATTTGTATGAAGGTATTTATGACTAAAATTTTTTGAGAATGAGTATTAAAGAGGTTAAATGACCTCTTTTTCCTCTTTCCCAAAACAGAAACACGGGACCAAATCAAAACTCTAGTCATCTCAATTTTTCACCGTCATCGAATTTTTTTCTCTTTAATCTCTTCTTCGATGACGATGTTATTTTTTTCTGATTGTGTGAGTCGCAAATTTAATCAAACGCCGAATCCGAATCAAACCATGAATTTCACTTTTCACCGTCGAATCTTTCTCATTGTTTTCAATCGTTCTTTCGATAATGACATCAATTTATTCTGATTGTGTTGTCTTCAATCTCCTTCGATGACAACATTAATTTATTCCGATTGTGTGAGTTGCGAATTTTATTAAGCTATGAATTCGAATCAGATTGTAAATTCGTTTAATTGATATTTACAATTTGGAAAATATGAAAATTTCTTACATTCGTGGCAGAATTAAACACCACTATATCCGAATCAATAAGCGATGCATTCAATCCAAATCAGATGTTAATTTTTTTCTAACTGATTGAAATTAATATTTCTTAGACTTTGATGGATTTGATTCTAAAATTTTAACACAATTAATATTAAATGATCGGCGTTGATCCGATTATAAATTCGATCAATATTATACTTGAATAATGCATTTTTGATGTATTTTGGAAAGGTTTCCTAAATATTTGTTAACGTTTCCTGAATATCATTAAAACATAACTATTCAAACGAAAGTTATAAAATATTGATTAATACAATAAGAATCATCCATTAATCAAACTTATGCAAGTGAAGATATAATAAAGGATGCTTTTTAACTCATCAAGTGTGCACATTTGATCATCAATCTTGAACTTCTTTTCGTGAATCCTGTAAGGTTAAAATAATAATAATAATAATTTAGGACATTTTATTTTTGTTTAGGAATGTTTTCCCAAAAATAAAATTATAACACAATCATTTAGTAACTTTTTCTTTCTTTTCCGAAAATCCTTTTCGAAAATGAAGACAATAAGGAAAAATGACAAACTAATGATACCTCTTCAGGTTCAAATAAGTCTTTGTGTGAGGTGTTTCTAGATTCTCGACATTTTTATCCATTGGGTCATTCACTCCATCTTTTTTTGTCCTTCTATGACAAAGAATATTGGTTACACAATCATTTAATAACTTTTTATTTCTTTTTCGGAAACCCTTCCCGAAAATGAAGACAACGAGGAGAAATGGCAAACTAATGATACCTCTTCAGGTTCAAGTGGAGTCTTTTTGTGAGATGTTTCTAAATTCTCAACATTCTCTTCTATTGGGTTATTCACTCCATCTTCTTTGTCCCCATATGACAAAGAATATTGGTTACACAATCATTTAGTAACTTTTTTTTTTTTCCGGAAACCCTCCCGAAAATGAGACAACAAGGAGAAATGGCAAACTAATGATACCTCTCCACGTTCAAGTGGCGTCTTTGTGTGAGCTGTTTCTAGATTCTCAGAATTTTCATCCATTATGTTATTCACTTCATCTTCTTTGTCCCTCTGTGACAAAGAATATTGGTTATACAATCAGTTAGTAACTTTTTCTTTCTTTTCTGGAAATCCTTCTTGAAAATAAAATTATAACACAATCAATCACAAACAAAACGATACCTCTTAAGGTTCTCCACTCTTCTGTTGTGCAGGTTGTTCAATCAGTTTTTCTAACATCATTTGGTGAATAACATGTAATGTTATTTTTCCGGTTTGTGTCTTTGTACCCTTCATTGCAGCCTTCTTTGGACAAAATAGATCGCCTAAAATAGGACAAAATAGGTTGAATCTTTTCATAAAAAAACCAAGAAGCAGCGATGTAATGAGTTTCATTAAGTTTTTCCAAAATACTATGAATATTTTACAAAACCATCAAATGAGATATAACAATTGAAAGGTTTAATCTTATGATGAGATTTACATAAAGCTTTCCAAAATCCATCGTAAATATTTCATAAAGAACCAAAAAGATTCAAAACAAAACAAAATCTAGACTCAAAACAAAACAAAAATTATTTTCAAAATTAATAGATATCTAATCAAAATTAGTCGAAAATAAACTAAAACAGTCATAACACAGTCGAAAACTATTCATTTCCATCAATTATGAGATTTATCACGTGTTTGAGATTTTGAAATTTGAAATTTTACCTTCGTATTCGAGTTGACGACGGCGAATTTGAATGCAACTGATCGATTCTCTATCGATTACAACAACGATCGATTCTCGGTCGTCAACAGTAACAATTGATTCTCCGGTAAGAGTAAAAGCGAGTTCTCAAGTTTACGGCAAGTTATGTTCGTTTGTCTAAATTTCTTGAGTATTCGTAGAGAAGAGATTTACTGAGATAAGGGCAAAAGAGTATATTTTTCAATTAATGAAACATTCTTATCTTTTCTTTATTCCCAAAATATTTTGGAGATAAAAACTAATAAAGATATTAAAATAGAGATTTGTCTGGATTTTAATCTTTCTAGTAAATTTGTAGTAAATTGCTCTCACATTTCTTGTTAATAATATTAGTGCTAAACAAAGGTGTAATTAAACCATATACATTTATTTATAGAGGACGATTCAACGACGTCGTTTTAAGCAGTAAAGAGATCGACCATTAGTCATTCGTGGAAACGATGTCGTTTTTGATTTGGGACAGGTCTCTTAAGCATAACAATTCGTAGAAACGGAGGAAGAAGATTTGAGGGAAGGAGGAGGAGGAAGAAGAAGAAGAAGAAGATGGGGTACGTGTTGAGGGTAAGAATGGCTTCATTCTTCGCTGGTGCTGCGACTGCGTCTTTCATCGGCCTCTCTGTTCTCTACAAGGATTACAAAATCGCTCACGAATCGATTTCTCAGCAGGTTTTGCTTTTGCATTTCGATTCGATTTCTGTTTTCTCGTTTCGGATCCATTTCTTTCGATTGTCACCTTAGAGGTTTTGTTAGCGAACAGCAGCCTCAATCGATACATTTCGTTACCATATTTGTTTTGGTTTAGGGATTTGAGTAGAAATGGTTGATCATTCTAGGGTTCTTTATATGTACTCTTGGTTTATGAAATTATCTCTGCGATTCAGCTTCATATGCAACCGGTTAACCATTGTAGAGGAATTGAATCACTCAATTTTGATGTTTTATTAATGAATTAGGTTTTCTGGTTTGTGTTGCTACTTGTTAGATTTGGACCTTGAGGAGACTATGTACATGCTTGAGTTTCATAGCTACCTATTCGTTTAATAGTGTATTTACATTGTCAACACATGAATTTAGAGTTAGTTCTGTGTGAATCGTGTGAATGCCAAATCGTTAACATGCAAGGTCATCATTGTTTAATATCAATTGCAGTATTTTCTCTGTAGCTTTGATATTATAGTATTCCTATTTGTTTATACTGCGTTTGGATTACCATAGATTCCCATCTGCTTGTCCTTAGATATCTCAGCACCCAGTGGAGTATTTGATGGGCCTTCAACACTATCGCGTTCTGAATAAAGAAGGCTACTAGAGCCAGTAGGCATAATAGTTGTCTCCCTCATAGATCTTTTTTTCCTTCAGAGAAAACTTCTTTCATAATTTCATCAGTAGAAGAGTCATTTGGAGTTCCGGTCATCGTATTAGAGCAATGAGAATAGGAATCCTATAACATCAAAAATTGTCATCCTTTGCTTTGATGGACACTTGCCTATTCGTCATACTTCGTTTTCATCATTAAAACATGCTTTATAATTAGTTTCCTGAGAATTTTGAGATGCCAACTTTGGAGTTAGTTCTTTGGTAATGTGAGAAAACTCCATGGATATATTAAGAACATGCCTTACAATTAGTTTTTTTTTGATAATTTGAGTATTGGTTGAGTTGAGGCATGACTGTTATCATTGTTAATATCCATATCAGCATTCTTTTCTCTCTGTAGCTTTTAACTATATTAGAATACCGACATGGCTATTGACTGTAGATACGATCTTTGTTTCTTATACAGGCAAAGGCTTTTCATGACTCTTTGGATAGAAGGATCTCTACTCTTGAAAGCTTGAGACAAAGTGAAGCTCCTCAGCTTGCTGAGACAACTGATTAGCATCTTTCTTTCTCCGAGATTGATACACTCTGCTTTGCTGCTGATGTTGTTGAGTTTGAGATGCTCCTTTTTCGCGCGTTTATTAATAACTTGGAAGTTCTTGTTTGACTACTGTTATAAAAAACAATGAAATTAAGGTAGTCTACAATGAAATGAAACTTGATGTAACACTTGCCATGAAAAAAATTATTTTTCTATTCACTGTTTTCTTATCTTAAGTCAGCCGAATACTGTTCTTGAGAGGCAGATCCAGTTTTATCTACGGTACCTTTAAAGCTTGGATCTACAGGTATTAGCTTAAGACTGTTGCGGTTATGGTGAAGATGAGCAAGACTGTTGAGTAGTATATAATTCATGAAGTCACGTATGGGCCGAACCAAGGTCTTTGATGGGTCAAGACCCAATTTAATTGAACAGAAGTTCCATAGCTCTCACACTCTCACTCACGGGAATTGGAATTAATGGTTTTGCATCAAACCAAAAAAATCGAAAAGCCTTGTTAATTATTTTCTTTTTTTTTTGGTCAACAAAGCTTATACGGTATCGTAAAAATAGTAAATTTAAAAGATAAAAGACACTTAAATACTACGAAGACTCTTCTTACCCGGATCGTATATTTATGACCTCTGTTAGTCCAAATTTTTACATTTCTGCATAAGGAACAAAAAAAAATATTTACAACTAACCCAAAAAATTGCTTAAAATGTTATAAATTGTAAAAACGAATTCAACACTTGAGGTTGTGAATTTACTTAGAATATATATATATATATATATATATATATATATATAAATATACTAAAGTATAAATGCAAAACGCAACCTAATAACCGCTCGCAAACCTAAAGTAGCAAAGGTAACAACAATAACATGTTCTTCTTCCAAGTCCATTTCTCCATTAGAAAGATCTTTTAGTTCGGTTCCATTCCTTAAACAATATATCACTTTTAGAAACTAAATCTAGTTTCAGTAACATGATTAAAGAAACATAATAGATAAGGAAAAGAAAGAAGAAATCATGATGGAAAGACATGTCGAGAGCACATGGTGTTTGGCTAGTGACAGATTCCGATGTGAAAGAAAAGGAAAATAAAAATGAAAAGAAAAGTAGATATAATGATATGCGAGAGAGAAAATTGCATTTGTCTCCTTGGCGGTGGTATGGTGGCTTCGTTATCACCCGACACCTCAAATATGAAATACACTTAATATCTCATAATTATATACACATCTCGTTATGTAGATGCGACACTTAAACATGGATGGTTTTGTCCTTTCATTATTTTCCTCTTTCTAGAAATAAAACATTGTTGAAAACGTAAATGTTGGATGAGACTTTTGGATCGCATCCAACTACTTGATTGGAATTTAGAATTCTAACATTTCTTAATTCTTATTGTTTTTATCGAATATATATATATCTTATATTTTATGGGATTGATTTATTATATAAAGGTTAGTATCACAATTAAGTCGCAATTGTTTTGATGGGATATTTATACTCTATATAAAATTCAAGCGCAACTTAAATGGAATGACAAATTGTCGAATTGGTTTTGCAGCTATTGGAAAAATGAATCGTAATATAAGTTTTAGATATTATGTCTATACTAAAACTCAAAAATGCTCTTGTTTCGAAAAATACGAAAACACAAAGAAAATGACTAGCTGTAATCCAATCATGCATCTGCTTGAAAAATGAAGATGTTATAAAAGAGCAATAGTTGCTGTAGAAGTTTTTACGTACATTTGTATTCATTCACACAGAGACATAGCTTGCAGTTGATGATTTTATCTGCATTGACATTTAATTTACCAAAACAGTATTAGACAAAAAATTAAAAGAAAGTCTGCATTTACAGAGCCAACACAACATATACATTTTAAAAAGAAAATAATAACGTTTAATTGGATGTGAAACAAGAGAGCATCAATATTGAAATGGGAAGAGACTGAGAAGTCAGAATAAAACAAGGACAATAAATGGGGATATGGGGTCCTGAAGAAGAGAGTGTCCACATCAACTTTTACCATCTTATTTTGTCTTGTGGCTTTGTGCTTCTTTTGGATTCAAAGCTTGAGACAAACAGAAAGACGTTCGTTGCTTGGCTACCCAACAACTTCACTTTCTGTGCTCTTGTCACAATCTTAAAAGCATTTTTTTCTTACATCTAACGTATAATGATTCCTTTTGAGAAAATTAAATGTTCACAACAAAGAGAAAAGATATTTATGTATTTTGATCCAAATGGGTTTGTTTATTAGTGTATTGTAGACTTATCTGATATACGATATTTAGCTACGAATCTTGCGATGGACCAATTCATCTTCTGTCTATACTGAACATGATTATGAGCTCCCTTAGCTAGTAAACTTATCAACCTTGGCCATGGGATGATCTAGACGTTTGTTCAATTATTTATCAAGAAGCTCGCATACCGGCCTTTTCAGCCTAGACCGGACAAGTCAGCAGGGTTTTGGTCCACCATAACATCTCTTAATTTAGCTATGCAATGCGTTAAAGTTCTCCATATCTTTTAGAACAAACGTTCATAGTAACCAAACCCATATTATTATTTTTATATTATCAAATTAAAATTTATATCAATCTACTAACAGATTCAAGAGAAAACTTCTCCACCGTAAGATCGTTACATCCCGTAATCGATAATGGTCTCAAGATGGGTCTGTCTTTTAAGGATTGATCCAAATGTCGGAAGCATGGAGGCATAGTATAGGACAATCTTGGCGGCAACCCATCACTACTCCATATCCATTGCATCGGCCGCTTTCTCTCTCTCTCCCTCACTTTCTAAGTATATATATATATATGTTACATTAGTATGATTTAAGTAAAGGAAAGCAACATTTACTCATTGCCTCCATTTTCTCACCAAATATAAACCCCACAACAAACTGCAACCTTCAGTAAATCGGATCTTTACTTTCTTTCTTTTGAAAAAAAAGCCACATGTTTCTTCAGCCTCTCCTCTTCAAGATATAAAGGGAAAACTTCCTCATAATCCTTACAAGAGTTTTAAACTTCAAAAACCTCATGGACTTTCTCAAAGTTTCTGACAAGACAACAACTCCTTGTAGAAGTGACTCTCTGTTTGGTTTGAATCAGCAACAATACAAAGAGTCATCTTTTGCTTACAAAGACATGGAGCTTCATCCTCATCCTCATGTCATTACTCCTTGTAACAACCTCTTTTCTCTGTTCTCTTCGTTAGATATGATTCTCAAAACAGAACATAACGAATGCTCCTTCCTCTCGTGATTTTTGTAACAGATGCAGGAAATGGAGTTTTGGGATGTTATTATTATTACCCTTTCACAAACGCGCAACTGAAAGAACTCGAGAGACAAGCGATGATCTACAAGTACATGATCGCATCGGTTCCTGTTCCTTTCGATCTCCTTGTCTCATCCTCACCATCTTCCTCTGCACCTACCTGTAGTAACAATAATAAAAACATTCCCGGAGATCTAGAGCCGGGAAGATGCCGGAGAACAGACGGAAAGAAATGGAGATGCTCGAAAGAAGTCGTCTCTAATCACAAGTACTGTGAGAGACACTTGCACAGAGGCCGTCCTCGTTCAAGAAAGCATGTGGAACTTCCTTATTCACGTCCTAGCAGCAACAATGGTGGTTCCACGAAAAGCAGAGATCTCCATAATGTCCCTCAAAAACAACCTCTTAGTTCCATAAAAGACAAAGAAACCAGGTCTTGTTCTTTAATCTTGACAACGAACCATACTCTGTTTCGTTCTTTGAATATGTCTTTTTGATCTTTGTTATGATTCTTGAAAACAGAGGAATCGAGATCTTTCCTGTATCGGCGACAAATGAGCAAGAAAACAAGTATCTGAACTTTATAGATGTCTGGTCGGATGGAGTAAGATCATCTGAAAAACAGAGTAGTACAACTACAACTTCAACAACCCCTGCTTCTTCTTCCAATGGCAACCTCTCTCTGTACTCGCTTGATCTTTCCATGGGAGGAAACAACTTAATGAGCCACGATGAGATGGGCCTGATTCAAATGGGCTTAGGTGTAATAGGGTCGGGTCGTGATGATGATCCTCACGGGTATGGTCCATATGGCGTCGTGTCTTCTACTTCACTTGATGAGATGTCGAGCTGGCTTGCTCCTACTTCCGCTACGCCCGGCGGACCTTTAGCGGAGATACTGAGGCCCAACCCGAGTTCTGCGTTTTCTGGCGACATGGAATCGTATAGCTTGACGGCGACTCCGACTCCTAGCTCCTCGCCGTCTAGAGTTGTGAAGAAAGTGACTGGTTCAGTGTCTGATGAAAGTAGCTAGAGTTAGGAGTTTGTGTCTTCGTTTTTCTTTTTTTTTTGTCTTTTTTGGCTCTTTTTTTAATTTTGTGCCTGTAATAAACTGTAAGCAGTCACTTTTAATTATTGATAAACTTTTAATTAATTATGAATTTTTTATACAATAGATCAATACTACTTTTTGATAAAACTTTACGAAATTACTGAAGAAAAAAAAGGAAAAAACGACATTTTTTTTTTTTGGGTGTAAATCAAAATTTAGGTTTCTGCATTGAAGAGTACCTACGCACTAAGTTCCGGTTCACTGATAAGGAAATATTATTAACTTGATTTAAATCCGTTTAAGGTTTGATTTTTCTGGCAAAAAAAAATTACAAATTTGAATATATCATCTGATTTTGATCACTTTAAAAAAACCTTTAGATTTCCAAATCCTAATCCACATATGATTTAGCTGGATTTGTTCTATATAAAACCAAAAACAAAACACACGCTATACAATATACCTTTTATTTTCTTTTCTAGAGTCTCCACTAAACTTCTTTAAACTCTGTGAGAGAGAGACATGTCTGAACGTCAAAACTTCCACACAGCATTAACGAAAGTATATGTGGCAGGTTTGCCTTGGACAACAAGAAAAGAAAGCTTGCGAAGCTTTTTTCAGCAGTTTGGTGAAGTTATCCATGCTAATGTTATTTGCGATAGACAAACAAATCGATCAAAAGGCTATGGCTTTGTAAGTAATCAATAACTACGTACAGTACATATATAGTTTTGTAGATTATTATTTCTGATCTAAAGGTTACATTCAATTATAAGTTAAATTTTAATGTTTTTCTTTAGGTCACATTTAAAGATGCTGAATCCGCAGAGAGAGCCTGCGTTGATCGCAATCCAATCATAGACGGACGAAGAGCCAATTGTAAATTAGCTTCCGATTGTGAAAAGGTTAACCGGAACCAATTCAACATAACTAGTTTTCATCACAACGATCTCTGTTATTTAGCCCCAAGGTTTATGCAAAATCAGCAACAATTTGCCAATTTTCACCAATCGATGATACCTACTTATAATGAACCTTACTACTATTGGTATGTTTTTCTCACTTTCAGTTTTTCTAATGAAAGTATAATTTCCAGCCATGGCTTTGTTAAAGTAATATTAATGTATTTTTGGTTTTATAATATCCAGGAATCAATATTATGCACGGTATCATCCACTTCCGCAATTTCATTCGCCGTATCATCCACAGCCTCAATTTTATGAGCCGTATCATCCACAACCTCAATTTTATGCGCCATATCATCCACAACCGCAATACCGTGCTCTGTATTATCCACAGCCGTACTCCGCGCAGCATAATCTACAACCGCAATATGATCCACAGTCTACAAATATGCCGAGAGAGAATCAAGTGGTGTCTTCAAACTCGTTGCCTTTAACTCCAAAATCTTCACTTGAATGATGAACATGACTATAATCCTATATGTCTGATATAAACAGCAATATTTAGGAATTGCTGATCGGAGTTTGGTTTTGTGTATCTTTTTTTTTTTTACCTTTTATTGATTCCTTTATCTGTTAAACACCCGCTTTAATTAACTAGATGGAGTTATTGAAGCGGAAGCAAGTCAAATCTGATAATAACTATATCTTTTTATGAAATTTTAATTATTTGTTTAGTTCTTTCTTTCACGAAGCATTTGGATTAGTTAACTTTTAAGATTATTGTCGTGAATGAGAACCAAAAGTTTATTAATCCTAACCGTGAATTTTCTTCTTTGATTTTGTTTATTATACAATAAACCCAACCGAAAGAGTGCTAAAACTTAAAGCCCAAAAATAAAAACCCAAAGGTTATTGCACCAACTCTTACCTCCGCTGCGATGCATTATACTCCGCTAGGTTTTACTCATCCTAATATCCATGAGGAAGTAGTTCTTGACACTATAATAATTGTTACACTTGCTTCAGCCTCTCTATACGTAGAGGCAAAATTGACAACCCTATTTCCAAATATAGAGACGATTTTTGTATGAGTTTCTTGTATTGTTAACAACATTTTTATGAGTTTCTTTTTATTGTCAACGACATTTGTTATCATCTTAAAACGATAATATATATATATTGGGCCTATTAACAATAAAATGGATTTATTTGCAATATATAATTTGACAATATATTATTTTTACAATAATCCCCACGATTAGGACTCGAATTACAATAATCCCGACGATTAGGACTCGAATTACAATAATCCCGACGATTAGGACTCTAGTTACAATAATCCCCACGACGTATAAAAACATAACAATAGAGATATTTTCGGATAAGATTTCGATACCATCAAAGTCTATTAGTCTGAAGATCCAACTTCGCAGATAGTACTATCAGCTTCCATCAGAAACCCACTATACCTCTAAGCTTCGCAATCATGAATCCAGGTTAATAGTCTATGTTTCGATATCTCTGTAGTTAGGGTTTTGTACGTGTTTGCTAACTAGAAGGGATTCGTCTTTTTTTTCTCACCTGAAACAAAACCATAGTTTTTCAAAACATTGGAGGTTAAAGTTTCTTTTCGGCTTCGTGCCTCTTTGATCTGTCAATCTTGGTCTTCTTCCGAATCTGTGGTGGTTTGGGGATTCGCATGTCAACTTTATGGCCAATTAATCAATTTTCTGACAGTGTTCTTTAATGGGATCTCCAAACCCTAAGCTTGGGCTCGAAGATTAGGGTTTTTTGTGGCGTTGATGTTTTCAGTTTAATTTTGTCTGGTCATTAACCGCCTGATTTTGCTACGGTGCCCAGCGTTTTATCTGCCGTTAGATTCCATATTTTTTGGTTTACATCTTGTTTGAATTTGGAGATAATCATGTTTTGCTACATTATTAGATTATCTTTGCTTCATTCACTCATAATTTTATGTAACCTTGAAGACTGCCTTTTATAATCCTCAAACCCTAATCATAAGTTTGTAGACAAGGGAATCTTTGTGGTGGGTTTTCTTAATTACTTTGTCTGAATGTTAAAGCCGTTATTGAATGTTGCTTTCACACTCTTAGGTAGAAATTACGATTTCCTTAAAATTTCTTTAAAGATATATATTGTATTCCAATTTTGCTATCATAGATGACACGATCTTATTTCACATTTCAGTGTCGGGGTTTACATCTGCGTTTTCCAATGTCGAGTCGATCCCGATGCTAAACGGGTCAAACTTTTCGGAATGGAAAGAGCATCTGTTACTTGTGCTTGCCCTCATGGATCTTGATATCTCGCTCAGGGAAGAGCGTCCCGATGCTTTTGAGCGCATTGACGAAACCAAGCATTGGGACCGTTCCAACCGCATGAGTCTAATGATAATGAGAATCCGGATCCCACAAAAATTCAGAGGCGCTTTCCCTGAGGACGTTACTACGGCCAAAGAGTATTTAGCTGCGGTTGAGAAATTCTATGCGAAAGACAAGAGTTCAGAGATTGATATGGTGCTAACCGAGTTTTCCTCCTTGAGGAAAAAGCCAGATGAGAGTGTTAGGGAGTATATTATGACGAAGATGAGCCTTGCAGCTAACCTGAAGAAACTCGGAATGCATGTTCCCGATGATCTCTTGGCAAGTATGATACTCGATAGTCTGCCCTCGAAGTATAATCCTCTTAAGAGGACTTATAGCTTGCTGAAAGAGAAATGGTCGACTCATGAGCTCCTATTGCACTGTGTGGAAGAGGAAGACGATTTAAAGCTGTTTTATGGTAGGAACAAAAGGAACGTTGAGGAATGATTGATTTATGAGTAACAGAAAAGACATGTTTTAGAGGCGATATTTGGACATAAGAAGCAACAAGGCGCGCCTTTTGAAGTTTTATCTGTTACTGTGTTGTCTTAAACAGATTTGTAGTTCCAACTTTCGAACAGACAATAATATTCCTGTGTTTATGTAACTTTTATCATATTAAATTTAAAAATAAAACATATGAATGCATATATATATATATATATATATATATATATAAATATATATCGATGTATCATATGATATATGGATTAAAAAGCTTAGTGATATGGTCCATGCATTTAACTCATGTTCCATAGCTAATAGCTTCAATCCACTCAGGTGATTTATTTGCTTGAGAATAGGAACTTGATTAAGGCCTATTTGGTAATATACATGCTTTATTAGAATTCTGATAGCTTTTCATAGTTCAGATGAGAAGCAACTGGATATTTGACACATGAGATTAATTGTACTGCAGTAGTAGTCCTGAAGATGAGAGAGTATGTGTTTAGGATTGTCTTTTTTGGTCACAATCGCATGGAGAAGTTGATTCACTAGAGATATTATGAATCACACTATCAGAAAGGATTGGAGAATAATATTTTTTTTTTACAATAACTATTAACTAGATACGCCAGCCATACGCGAGGCACAGAAGATGTCGAAGAACAGATTTAGCCTGAAGATCTAAGAATAAAAAGAAACAGGTGTTTTCTTCGAATCCGCACCGGTGATCCAAGAGATCCACCATTTAGAAGATCCTTTGGTCAAAGTCGTTCCTCGTAGTGACCCTCAGAGATGGCCTTGAAACAAAGATTTTGCAAGGTTATAAAGGCTTAAGAAATCCAGCACCTTTAGCTTTGCTCTGTAAAATTAACTTGTCACAAACAGATTTCATCTTCGTGGAAAGAATTAGATGAAAGAGAATAGAAAACTAAAAGGAAATGCATAGAGGATTCGGGTATTTTATAATATATTAGAATTTTATATTTTTAATAAAAATGTAAATATATAATGATTATATATAAACATTTTTTATATATATATTCTACTTTTGTATTATGCACCATTATAGTATAGATTTAAACAGTCATAGATATTACAGTCAAAATTTCTACAATTAAAAAATCTACAGTAAAAGTGTAAAGCCATTACCACGATTTATAAAAATTGAGATTTTGATAATAAATTTCGTTACCATCACATTCTATTATTGTGGGAGATCATAAACTTCGCAGTAACTGGCGTTACGCTTCAATCAGAAACCCACGATACCTCTAAACTTCGCAAGTCATGAATCCAGGTTAATAGTCTATGATTTCGATATCTCTGTAATTAGGGTTTTACTTTGCTAGTTCGAAGCGATTCATCATTTTCTCACCAGAAACAAAAAACTCATCTGCTTACAAAACAATGTAGGGAGGTTAATGTTTCTTTCGCCATCGTCCCTCTATGATCTGTTATTCATTTTCTTCTTCTGAATATGTGGTGATTTGGGAAAACGCATCTCAATTTTTATGGTCAATAGTTAATTGTGTTAGAACTTTCGGTTCTGTAACGGAATCCCCAAACCCTAAGCGTTTGCTCAAAGATTAGGGTATTTTTTTGTCACTGATGTTTTTGGTCATTAACCTCTTAATTTGCTATGGTGTCTAGCGATTTTATTAGTCGTTAGATTACATGTTTTTGCCTAATAGATTATATTTTGCTTCATTCACTTAGAACTTCATTATAATCCTCAAACTCTTATCATTGTTTTCTGAATGTTTAAGCCATTATTGAATCTTAACGTTCTCACATTCTATGATAGATTTCTTTTAGCATTTGTATACAGACTTTGCTATCTCATATGACATAAATCATATTCCTCATTATTTCAGCGTTAGCATTTACTTGTGCGTTCTCCAATGTCGAGTCGATCCCGATGCTAAACGGGTCAAATTTTTCGGAATGGAAAGAGCATCTGTTACTTGTGCTTGCCCTCATGGATCTTGATATCTCACTCAGGGAAGAGCGTCCCGATGCTTTTAAACACATTGATGAAACCGAGCATTGGGACCGTTCCAACCGTATGAGTCTAATGATAATGAGAATCCGTATCCCGCAGCAATTCAGAGGCGTTGTCCCTGAGGACGTGACAACAGCCAAAGAGTATTTAGCTGCGGTTGAGAAATGTTATGCGGAAAACGAGAAGTCAGAAACGGCTATGGTGGTAGCCGAGTTTTCCTCCTTGAGGAAAAAGCAAGATGAGAGTGTTAGGGAGTATATTATGAGGAAGATGAGCGTCGCAGCTAAGATGAAGAAACTCGGGATGCGTATTCCCGATGATGTCGTGGCAAGTATGTTACTCGATAGTCTTCCCTCGGAGTATAATCCTCTTAAGAGGGCTTATAGCTTGCTGCAAGAGAAATGGTCGACTCATGAGCTCATTTATCACTGTGTGCAAGAGGAAGATAGTTTGAAGCTGGAAAAGAAGAAACGCAATCTTGCTGCGGATTGTGGTCCCAAGAGAAAGAAGCCAAGAACTTTGAGATTGATTGGTTAATTCATGAGTAGCATAAAAGAAATATGCTTTAGAAGCAATATTCGGAAATAAGACGGCAATAAAGACTTGTGAAGTTTGCTTTGTTATTTGAGATTTTCTCAAACAGATTTTGAGTTCAAACTTTTTAATATTCCTGTGTTTGGTATTTGGATTAACGCGACTGAAAAGTGGGGTTTACACTATTCGTATCTCGAATTTGGATTGGACTCAAGACATGTGGGACTGTAAACTTTGAACAATTGAAGAGTAATATGAGAGAAAAGTTTCCCCATAGTTGAATGAATAAGTTTTGAAGTTGGTAACTACTCATTTGAAAATGAATGCATACGAATCATTCAACTGAAAATGCTTCAACGGCCAAATAGATGGTGCCTGCGTATCTCCGTTTATAGTATTAGTATAAACTACAAATTTGAAATGAATATTCCTCTTGGCTAATTGGGTAGCTATGGTGATTGATCCATGGTAGCTCTATATTCTATATATATATAGGTTAATGTTTTCACCTGACGCAGCATGCAAAAGCAAGATCTGCAAACAGCGCAGAAGCAGCTCCTCCAATCAAGTTGGAAGATGCGATTCCTCCACAAGGTTATTATAAAAAGGAGAAGCTCATGATCAAGTGCCATTTTGGTGGCAGAGACAAGTCTCAACATAATGGTAACCAAAACTTCTACACAACATACATAAAGATTTACGTGGGAGGCTTGCCTTTGGACAACAAGAGAAGAAGGTTTAAGAAGCATCTTCCACGGTTCGGAGAAATTATCCATGTTAATGTCTTTTATAATATAGAAACAGGACGAAGAACTTACCAGCTGATCTGTCCTTATCCTATACCCAAGCTTGGTAGTCATGAGTCTTGGTTGGTTAGTCGTCTATGTTTTCGATGTGACGATATCTATGTAATCACGGTATTGTGATTTTGGCAAGTTCGAAGCCATTCGTTTTGTTTTTCTTTCTCACAAAGAAAAGAAAAAAAGAAAACCAATCTTCTTTAAAAATGGTGGTTTATGTTTCTTTCGGCGTCGTGAGTCTGTGAACTGCAAATTAGAAGCAGCAATTTCTTTTTTGTTTATCTATATCTTTCACAGATTTTTAGTACAAACTCTTTTTTTTTCCTGAACATATATATTCTTGTGTAGTTGACATGTGAAGGCAAATTCATCGATCTATCACTGGAATATTTGGATTAAACCGAAAAAATGGTTTGTCTGTCTTGCTCTGTTTTCCCCTGTTTTGCTCTGTTCCCCTATTCACTATAAACTTTTAAAGTAAAACAACACTGAAGTACATACAAAAAGAGTTTCTGATAATTACTTACGCTAAAAGTTACGAAAAACACATGTTATGGACAAAACCAAAAACTGCAACAAAAAAAAACCTAAAGAAACATCCAAACACCAAACATCTAAACACCAAATCCTTACAATTCAGGTGTTTCATGGATAGATTCAAGCCGTGGTGTCCAACTATTTTCGTTGAAAGATCTGAGAAACATTCTCTGGTTCACTAAAACGAGCTGCTCCAGTGAAACTTGCTTCGACAGCAAGCGATCCAGCTGTTTCCTAGTTATCACAACTTTGATTCTTCTTCCTTCTGCCTTAGCTTTCTCTTCAAACACCGAACCATCCTCGGGAGATACAGATCTTTTCCTGATGTCTGTGTTAGAATATTGAATCTCATTACTCTCAAGATGTTTTATGCACAAACATGCATCGTAGAGAGTCATCAGGATTTGCTTCAAGCTCCGTTTCTTCTTCATTGTTGTGTATCTTTCTTGGACGCTGATCCTCTGATGTAGTGACAATCTGTGAGATTTTCTTAATATGTGTTTATATATATATATATATATATATGAACGCAAAGAGGATTCGTTTGAATATATTATAAGGCCTTCAATTATTTAAAAGTATGGGTTGTGTTTAATTTGGAGTGGATGGTGAAAAAGTTGGTGGGAATGTAACAGATTCGGATCAATGAAATTCTTAATGACAAAAGAAAATTAGAGATGAAGTCTTCGAAATTTTAACACGTGTGCATCATAGGTCGGTCTTGCACATAAAAACATTAATTTTGGACCGACTTTTTGATCCAAAAATATGGCTTGTCGTGGTTTATCATGATGAAAACCTATCTACATATCTAATAATGTATAAATGATTAATGGCGATCACCACAACTAAATGCTATTGACATATTTTGATTTTTTTTGGTTACCAGGTAGAGTTTGACCAAGTTAATCGGCTCTATCACTAATAAAAAAGATGAAATATATATAAACGTTTTATAAAGTAAAAAATTTATATATCTATATATATGAGAAATTAAGTCTATTAATTAAAAAAGGAAAATTAACAAAAATAACAATTTTCCTTCTCCTGCGCTCCTTTATATTTATCTCTCCGTATTCTTAGTCCGTACAGAATTTTTGTCTATTTATTTATATAAAGAGATTTGTGTAGTAAAAATTATATTCTTTCTTCTCTAGTATCTTATGCAAAAAATATTCTCTTCCATCTGATAACGGGTTCGTTAGTTGATCGTTACCACTTACCAAAAGTCAAATCCACAATCGCATCTATTATTAAAACTTTCTTTCCTATAGAAATATCAGCTGTGGCTTTGCATGCCGGTACCAAAAACAGGCGCCTTACCACTTGGCTAATTTTTTCCTGCAAATCTCCAGTATAATTCTAGTTTCTTTTATTATGTCTCTTCCAAACGATAAAGAAACAAAAATTTATGTTGCTGGTTTACCTTGGATCACAAAAACAGAAGATCTTAGAAGTTACTTTGAACAATTTGGAGAAATCGTCCATGCTAATGTGGTTTGTGATAGAGTAACAAGACGATCAAAGGGTTTTGGTTTCGTAAGTATCTAATAATATGTAACATGTTTAGTATTTATTAATAAATATTTCTTTTTATCTATAAATTTGAGTTAATATTCTTAGGTCACGTTTAGAGAAGCTGAGTCTGCAAAGAGAGCTTGTACGGATCCAAATCCCACTATAGATGGACGAAAGGCTAGTTGCAAACTTGCTTATATTGGTGCTAGGGTTCATAATAACCAATCAAACCAAAACGGTATAATCTTAATTTTCCTCTATTCAATTTAATTATTTATAACAATATTTTGTCGTTATAATATTTATTTTTATAATTTACAGGTGTAGCTATCTATTTAGAACCCTATCGGTATTTTCTCATTCTTTATCTGTCAATTTTATTTTTTTCTTATGAATAATACGGATTGTAATAATTTTTAGAAGTTTTAGTAATTTTTTTATATTGAATTGTATAGTATTAACATGAACTAATACAAAGATTTTGGTTTATCCATATTTAGGGACGAGTATTATTGGCCTTATCAACAGTATTATCAACAATATTGCCAATATTATCCTTGGTTTCGTACCAATCCATATTAAACACAATCTCAGTTTTCTTCAGTCTAGAAAGAGAGAACTTCTTGTTGTATTACATTCTTACGGTCAATTCTCTTTACTTTTATTTATTATAAAAGTTTATTATTATGCATTTGTAGTAGACTTTTACATCAAATTGCTTCTCCTCTGTTTCAACTGAGACAGAATTTAACTGATGCCTTGCTTTTCATAGATTCTGTCTCATTCAAACTGTTTTAATAAACTGTTGTTTAGTTGGTAGAAAGGTTGTCGCAAAAAAGAATGATTAACGAACATAACGAATCTATTCTTGCAAGAACACCTTCTTTCAAATGCAAAATTCTTGGATATTCTAGACATAATGAATCCTTGAATCTCTTGCTATGCTTCCTCGTATCTGTTGAAAAAACATAGAAACTTCAGGAGGAAAAAAAAAGCGCTTTACTTGAGTCTTTCCAAAAGTAGAGTAAATCATTAAAAATAAAAAAAAGTATATGGAGTTCAAGAAACACACACAATATATATGGACCCAACAATCTCAGACCTTTACGCTTAGAGCTCGAAAAAGATACAACCACCATGAATTATTGAAGAAAAGTTGGGAAAGTAATCAGGTGAATTGCTTGACCAATGGGGAAAATAGGGAAAAGCCATTTCTCCTAGCCTATTTTCCTCTTCGTAGCCTTTTTTTAATGGTGGATAGCCATATCAACACCTCTCTTCTTTCCAAAGATATGCTCTGTTTTTGTTAGTATGCATCGGCGAAGAGTACAGCTATATAATTCTATATAAACAGTTTAACATAGCTTTACAAGTAGTACTATTAACCAACACAAAAACATCATCAAAATACAAAACTATAGTGTATATCTATGGTTGATTATTTAATACATCTCATATATCAGTAGAGCAACGAGTCCCTTGTATTGAAGCTAATGGAGCAGTGGTCATGTTCGGTCCAAAAGCCACGAGTGCAATACAGTTCACGTTAAACCGATATGCGCCAGAGACGAATGTCCCGATCTTCCACCTTAGCTTCCCGTCCATCTTCATACCGATGATTACTTTACCGACTGACCGATCACGAACGATTTGATAGCCAAAGGACTGAGCAACTGGTAGCTCATTACCTTGGAGAAACGCAGTCAAAAGATTGATTTCTTCGTGGGATTGATAAAAAGGCGGTAGAGAAGCTTCTGATGTTATTTGTTGTCCTCTGTATGCTGCGTATACGAGTAGCTTGTCGTAGTAGATTCCAACTTTTTTGTTAGGGTTTTTGGAGAAGAGAGTGAGCTGGATTGAGGAGTTGAGGAGATGAGTGGCGGAGGAGGAGAGGTTGAGGTTGTAGATATCGGCTTCCGTGAGTGAGAACTCGGGTTTCGCGGGGTGAAGGGTGAGCCAGATGAGGAAGATGATGAGGAGAAGGCCGCTGAAGAAAGTTGAGAATGTGAAAAAGAGTTTCTTGCGACGGTTGTTGATGTTAATCCCTCCTTTCTTAGCGCAATGCTCTGGAGAAGTTTCGGAGATTTTAGACATTTGGAGAGAAAGAGAGAGAGAGACAATGAAGAAGAAGGAAGGATGAAGAAATAAAGAAAGACCGTGAAGAAGTTAAATAAAGAGAGAAGTGATGGAAGTAGAAAGCTAATAAGCACTTAAGCGGCAATTATCTTGTCTTTAGAAATGCCTTTTTGACTTGGATGTTGCTTGTGAGTAATGAAGGTGTGAAAATACTGACCGTTAGATTAACAGATAAATGGACTTTTGTTTTCTTGCTGTCTTTTTTCCTTTTTAATATATTTGCGTGAACGTTTTAGCTGCTTATTTTATTAAACATGCATGCTTGATTAATTAAGGGAAACATCAAATTATTAATAAAGGCAACACCTCGTGAAACTTTAAAACGCTAATAATTTTCTGTTCTTTTTCTTGCATACTTTGTGTTTTTCTTTAATTCCGAACGGCTAGGGTTTTCCAATACCATATACATACGTGCCTGGTAATTTTTCTTTTTGGGTTTTATGCATGGTAAGTTTTGTGAGATCATGCAAAATTAAAAGACAAAACGTCATGAAAATTAAAGAAACAGAAAAGACCTCTATGTAAGAGTTGTAGAAAAATGTATAAGACCGAGCTATGTTAGCTAAGCCATTAGTATCAATCATTTTGTTAGTTGAATCACATTTAGTACCGCTTCCGGGTTTTGGAGGTCCAAACGAAAACGGAAAACGGAAAACGTTATCGTTCCTTCTTTTTTTCTATGTCGCATTTGGTTTCAAGAAAAAAGAAGCTGTGTGTTTATGTTGTTGTGTCAAAAGGCTTGGATTTCCCTTTTCTATAAGTAGGCTTGAATTTTGAATGCCAACAATTTTTGTATTAAGGTGTCTTTTATTTGGCTTATTATCTTTAATTTCTTTTAACAAATAATTAAGATGTCATTGTTAGTCTCTCTCTCTTTAAATTTGCCGTGTGATTAGCGTTTACTATAATAGTAAAGTGAGTTTAGACTTTAGTTCCGCAACCGGTAAAACGCTTTGAAAATTTTTAAGACTTTTGGTTCGAACTTCCACCCCAATATTGTAAACAATAAACTTGAAATAATATAATAAGAAGAACTTTTATCTAAAATATTCTTATTCACATGAATATACATAAGAAGAGCATGAGTCGACGGAATATATAAAAGAAGAGCACGAGACTTACGGTACATGTGAATGAAGCACGGGTCCGGAGATCCTTTCATCGGAATAAACCGTTATACGCTCACCTGCTCGGTTTGTAGTATTTACATGAGACAATCCACGTATTATTTTCTTATTTTAAAACTATATACTATAAAACTAATACAAGTACAAGAATTTACGCCTCCAGTTGCTTTAAAAAGTCTCGTCCTATGAAAAGCTTAGATTTTTTCCTTCCACAAAAGCAGCTTTTTCACATTTATTTTATAATAATTGGATAATACATATTTTATTATATAAATCAAAAAGAGCTTCATACTCGAGAAATGTATATATCGAACATGATCTTTTTTATTTCATAGTTTACGTTTCGTACACAAATATAATTATTTTGGTTAATTATTATTATAAGTATGACTGGAGATTAACCAAAGTTTTAGTGGATTTTAATGGTATAGTTTCGTATCATCAATAAAATTAAAATTTAGCAAAGTGTGTATGTTGTAAATAAAATAATAAAACCGGATAATTAGACAACACAAATAGTGCTAATGTCATTGAAGACATGAGGAATCAATAATTGGCTTTTTCAGAGGAGGAAAAATTAATTTATAGAGAGGAAAAGAAGGAAATAAAAACCGTGGAAGCATCTCAATCATTTCATGGAGGCTTTTTGTGTCTTTATGTAGCCGTTCCTTTTACGCTAAGGAAAAGATAGAGCAAGTCGTATGTGCATCCAAATTTCTT
The DNA here is from genome assembly GCA_900406495.1 of Sisymbrium altissimum. NCBI lineage: Eukaryota > Viridiplantae > Streptophyta > Magnoliopsida > Brassicales > Brassicaceae > Sisymbrium > Sisymbrium altissimum. The sequence goes on along the minus strand of OVBI01000310.1, from coordinate 7,410 downwards.
TAGATGTCTCGATTGCATTTTTAATAAAGGTTTCTTTTACTCTCTTAGATATATACTCATTAAATCATAGAATTGAAACAATTCTGAGCTAAGTAGAAGAGATTATTCGTATATTCAAAAACTAATGGATCTTCGAGGAAACATACTCTATATATAATAGGATTCTCTCTTGTAAAATAGCCCTAGAATTATGTTTTATCAAAAACACGCTAATAAAAAATTAGCTCTAAAATCCATTTTAAATGTTAGCCTCTTCGGCTCTTCTACGCTCTATATTGTCAATTCTCAATGCACATTATTGTGTGATAAAAGCGTAGGGACCTCTAGTGCTCAGAAGTTGGAAAAAAAAAAAAGAGAAGTGCAAAAATGCAAGATAATAGGTTTTTATTAGTTAATTTATGTAATATATATGAAGACTTATTTGCTGTAGTGTATACTTTTTGATTCATGAATAAACTAATTTTATAAGAAACGACCCCATGGACTTTGGTAGTGTGCGATTTATAATCTTCTTCACTTCTTTTGAAATACTTTCTGAAAATTGCTCATCATCATGATATTCTTGCTTTGGACCTAACTTTTGGTGTAATACGGTTTAATTAAACTAACAATATGAAGTGGGAAAAAGAGACTATGCTTTTCTTTCGTTGGGTATTCAAAAGTCACTTTTTGTTGATTTTTCCCACATAGATTCAACTTTTTTTATATTTAAATACCAGAAGATATATATTAGAGTAGTCTTATTAACTCTATGGTTTATTATGAAACTCTAACCGTCTGAATGGTGATCTAAGAAATGATTGTGAATATTGAATTCCTCTTTATTCTTAGAAAATTACACCATTCACAAAGAATATATATTACACATGATTCTTTCTCATTCATTATTTTGTAGAAAATTAAAGAATAAAAATATTAATTATCAAATTTGGAAAAAAACAAATATTCCTTTTAATTTGTATTATTTTGTTCCTTTTTATTCTTTTTCTTTTCATTTATCTTATTCCTTTAATGGTTATTATTTAAAGCCTAACATCCTTAGAACATGTAAAAAATTAATATAGTTAACCAAAGAAAGTGGTACGCGCATATAAAATCACTAAAATCAGCCCATTTTCGCATCATTTATTTGTTAAGCTATTAAGTTTAAGAACATAAGTTAGAACTAAAATAGATTTGGCTCGATAGAGTGTGCCATTATATTCGACATGCTTCATTGTTACGAGCATGTATGTTTCAGATTTTATTAGATTTAGGTGAACGTTCATTTTCAACTAGAGTTAGTTGAAGGTTATCTGACCACAAAAAAAAAAAATAGAGAGAACAAATTAGGAGTGAACGTGTCACAATACTCGAAATGTTTTGATGAAGGTTAGTATGGACTTCGACACTAAGTTTCCTAGTTATACATACGAGGATTGCATATATCTCAAATTTTTCGAAATTGTTTTTTAGTTTGGAAGGTTTTTTTCGTTTGGAAGGTTATACATTTTGGACTTGCCTTTTTGGTGGGCCAACCGAACGGGGCAGCTTGATGTGAACCGGATTTGTTGCCAAGCTAAATGCAGTTTTGTGTAACTTGGAATCTTCATTTCATCGCTATAAATCTTAACCATGCATGGAAGAATGGAAAATACAAAGATTTATGAGAATAATAATTAAGGTGTATATTTATTATAACATAATCGACGTGGCATATTTAGTGAACACAGCATAGATGATTATTTATATACTTTTTAAGTTTTTAACACATATCTTTGCTGAGTTATTGGACCCTTTCTTGTTTTTCATCCCATTCATGTGGAGAATTCTACCATCTTAAATCAAGTTCCTTTGCTACAAAGGCGAAGTGGAGATTCGAAGATACGCTCGCACGTAAATTAAACCAAAGCTTCCAAGTTAAATATAAACAAACGAAAAAGGGGTCCAAATATCTGTTACTGTTTTTTTTTTTATATAAGCCGCCTAATTTAGTTCATTAGCAAAACCTACGGCTTACGTTACTCTGGTTGTAAAGTGTAAGGCTTCCATGTTTTAATTAAAAGTTTGAAGTCACGGTCGAATCAAACAAAAGAAGTAAGTGGCCACAATGGAAAGTAGGATTCAAACTCTGCTCCTAGCGATTCGAGTCATGACTCTGTGTGCCACTAGTTTATTGAGGCCAGGGCTAGCCAAGGTACAAATGGCGCCTCAATTCCCTACCATTCCTGGGGTAGGTTCTCAAGTCAATCTTACAAAATGGTTGGTACTCTTCAAAGTTCAAGGTTGTGTAATCCAGATCCACATATTTGTTAGAACGATCGAGTGTAACTTTAAAACTGTTGGAGGTATGCGTCACAAATCATTTATTGGCTCAGCACCAGATATTTGTCGCCATCACTTTGCATTCGCATAGACATTTCGTCGAACAGGTTATGTACAATTCTTTTTTGGTTCATTTCGGCAGCAAAATATAAAAAAAGANAGTAACGATCCTCTACAGCACCGGACACATCGAATGATAGTCTTGGCCGTTAATCACGCTCTAATCGCACGGTCATGAATCATCCACCAGGGTTTAGGGCCTGTCTCCTTAGAAATCAAGGATACAGAGGTACGAGCCTATAGAACAGATCCTGTTCAAGTAAGGTCGTGACCGTAAGCGTTAACTCAGAGTCATATATACTACGAGGTTTCCCTCCAAAGTATCGATGTGGGAGTTTTCTGCATTATAAAGAAAATGTATGTGGGTCTCGTCTGATTTTAGCAAAGGCCCATTTTTAATATATAAAAAGCCCATCACATAAACTTATTTTCTCCATATTTGGTCAGCCAAGTGTGTAGGAAAGATTGACAAGCAGACAATTTCTGTAAACCGGACAGTCAATTGATGTTAAATATTCACGCCTTCATGGAATACTTCAAAACTAATTTCTTTAAATCAATCATTTTTATTATTTTGTAGTTAATACATGCAAACGTAATCAATTTCATTACTCTGAAAAAACAAAAAAACATTTGTTGCACTAAACGTAGGGTAAACGGTACATGTGAATCTAATGTTAACACTTGACTAGAAGTTTGTAACGGGAGACAATGTTCAAACTCCAAACTCTCGTAACGTATAAAAAGCCAATTTGGCAAATTATACCATTTATAGTAAGTAATCTTCATCACTGAGGTAACAAACAATTGAAGGAACAAAGATGCAAATCCGATTTATGAAATTTATATAACATCAAAATTTTGTTTTCACAATGACTCTACAGTTGTACGGAAATCAAATTGTGATTCACTTCTAGTCTTATAAGAATTTACAATGTTAGTGTTTCTTCAATTAATCTTTTCAGAAACGATTACTTCAGATCAATTGGGTTTAATGATATCGCGGCCATTCTCTTATTCTAACATTTCCAATATCGGACAAAGTTTAGTTTTACGAAAACGCATATCGATCGCCTTACCTGTTCCAGTATAACTTATAATAACAAAGTAGACCATCTGTGTAAAAAACTATAATAAGAAGGGATGACTTTACAAAGAACGTCGAGAAGTACTTGTTTTTCATATCGCTTCTCTTTTTATTCCTTCTTTAGTTTTTGGTCAGTCTCATTCCCTCAGTTATCATCAGCGAAGTAAACTCCACCATCTAATTCTCATCGGTGATTGAAGACATTTTTCATCAACACTAACAAAAGAATATCATTTTCTAATCAATTTCACTGAAATCAGGATTAGTACTATCAATGGATTATAATTGTTTCTGGAGCTTTTAAATTTGATGGCGCAGTATAAAGTTTATTATCCCTTAGCAGACGATCAAACGGTACAATACAAATCCAATACCTTGGTTATGATCCTGCTGAATAAAATTAATGATAAACGTGGGACAATGCATACGGACAGAAACATTCAAATCATCAAATGTTTCTTAAAATTCAAAACTTTGAATTAGTTCAAACTCAAGACTTGATGGAGGGTTTGTTTTCAAAACCCTTTCCAAAAATAGGCGTATGCCGCTTAGTGCAAAGAGAACACGGTATTCTTTAGTAAAAGGCGAAAGAATAGTTCGCTTTGTTCTCACTGCACGGCTCCGTAAGTTGTACACCATAGACTCGGCGTCTTATCTAGTCTAGTTTCTTATAGTTTTTGAGTTATGTAACCGATGTGGGATATTAGTATAACCATTCGAGATATGGGCTTTAATGGATCCATAAAGCCCGTTTTGTATATCAATAAGCAAAGGTTTCTTAAAAATTTGTTAACCTTAATCTCACTTAAAAAACATTATATGCCATTTTTTTAAAAAAAAAAGAAAAAAATTAAACTGAGTATTGTAGGGCTTTACCCCGAAGGGAGCCCTTCCAGAAATTCTCGAAGGCCCAAGACAAGCTTAGGCCCAGGAGGGGGTTTGGAAATAGTTTTCAACCAGCAATAGACGCGCCTCGGTTAGTACCTCATTAGCTGCGTCATTGCCCCAAGCGCAAAGATAAGAGAATAGTTATCGAGAGCCTCTTTATTTATAGGTAAACGAAACCTATCACTTTGTAAACTGCTTCCGATGTGGGACGAAAGTAACTTAGCTCTAACTTAACAAAAACTGGGCCTCATTATTAAAAGCCCATTAGTAACTATTACGGTTTTTCACTTGAAGTTTTTAATGAGAGAATATTCAACCTCCTAACTCAAGTAAACGTATCGAACTAATTTACACCACTTAAAGCCCATTTTCATTTAAGACCGATCAAATTGTTAATGATTTACAACGTTGGAGCAAGGATAAAATTGTTATGAGTCTTTTCTTTTGTGTGTCATAAATTACTTTAAGGCTCATGCTCTGTTTTGACTGACGTATGACTTGGTTATGTGATAAGGAACAAATAAAAGAGGATATACATCGTTAAAGCCTACATCAGGTTGAGTCTAGTTGTTGTGCATTAGCTTCTTCTATTTGTAATCCAAATGATTGTGGAGGGTAGAGTTTTGAATTTAATTTGTTTGTGATCTTTGACTTTGATATATGCGGGTTTGAACATGGAAGCATAAAAGAAATCATCACAAGAGAACTGTTCCCCTGTGTTCGCCAGAGTTATTATTCATAGGGGAGGGAATCGCAGTCCGTCAACTGCATCCACTATCTCAGCAAAAAAATACACTGTCACCGTCGATGGTGACTTGATTCGCTTCGCTTGTTACAGAAATGAAGCTTGCGAGAGAAGAAACAAATACAAGAACCAGAAAGGGAATCCCAAAGGTGAAAGATGGAGGAAGAGATGCCTTACAAAGCGCTTCACGCGATCTTAATCCTGCAACAAAAGAGATGTCATAGAACAATGGACAGTTGCACTAAAACGTTAGTATAGAAATTCACGTTCTCTAGTTCTAGTACGATTCTCTTAGAAATGTACTAAAATTTTTTGCTAATAATTTAGTTATTATATATACATAAAGTATAAGTAACGACTGAGCACAAACGAGCAAGAAAAACGTGAAGAGCATAAGACAAAGTAATCCTAATCGGTGGCAACTTGTTGGAGTTAAAGTAAAGTTAAAATCTAAAAGCGTTCTATATAATACTACCACTAGTCACTAGAAGTGACAAAAGTTGATCCCTTTTGCATTTTTTAATATCAGTCACACAAATATACATATACTATAAGAAGCTGATCAAGTGATCATATCGTCACTTTCGAGTTTTGATCAATAGTATAGATCATGAAAACATATGTGATATCATCTAAATCTTTCATTATTGTACCTTTCGAAAAGTATACATATATATTTCATTACCTTTCATATCAACATAACTATCGAATATATATATATATATACAAGCTGTCCATATATATACAATATGGACCTTTTTAACTGTTTTTACAAGCTGTTGGATCAATATATGTATATAAAATACATCATATTTTAAGATTAAGCATTGGGGATGTTTGCCCTCAAATATACTCAAGTTTTCTTGCCCCTCGAACATAGATCGAGTTGAGAATCAAACTTGGTTTCGCTAATTCGCTGATTCTTGATGAGCTAGTTTGGTAAACATATGGGAGTTCTGTCTTCTAGTTGATGTTTAAATGTCTGGCATCCTATACACAAATTCAAGCTATCTAAAATTGAACCAAAGTGAAAAAGGTAACATTCGAATATAGATATTTACGAGTTTTAAGCTCCGACGAGATGACTTTTTTTTTTTCTCCCCACATAACAATATCCGTGATGTGGATGTATATACTTTCTAGAAGGATACAACTTTTTTCCAAAATAAGTTGTAGTGATATGCGAATTCGCGTTTTCTCTCATATTCAGAAATTGACCTAATATGTGTCTAAAGAAAACTGAGTATGGAAGATATTTCTTCAGTAATTGTAAAATGATTTACAAGCGAGTGTTGTGTATTTATATATATATATATGTGTGTATTTTTTGTATTCTACATCTACAAAGTATCTAATACAAGTATAAAAATGATTTTATCGGATTGACGTATTTTCAAACCATTAGCTGAGTGTGTACACTAGATAGACGCTGAAGAAAAAATGTAAATAAACATGATATATCAAAATTGAAAATATAAAATAGTTGCATTCAACTAAATATATATATTATGCCAAAAAAATAATATATATATATATTTCGCTATTCGACAATATCTGTCTACGTTCAAATACTCCTCATTTCACATTAGAAAGTAGCCACCAGCTAGAAAAAGTCGACGTCAGTAAGTCCTGGTTCTTAACGGGCTCGTTTAGTAATGTGTTCAGTGGATAGTTCCCGTACTCCTGAATTTATCTTCATAAATATTGTGCTACCATTAAATTAAATACTCTTTAACCATTTGGTCATCATCAGTTTAAATTTGGAACTCAAAATATATGTTACAAAACGCAATTTTCTCAACTAGTTGTTTCCTTTTTTAAATTCTTATAACTTTATTTTCCTTAAGGATATAAATAACTGTTTCTTAGGTATATTTCATTTTATTCTGTACAAGGTAAAAGATTGAATGGAAATATAAGATTCATTAATATATGCAAATCTTTATTTCTTTATTCGTTTCAGTCTCACCATTTACTCATTTAGATATGACTTATGAGAGAAGGAAGTGACCAAATTAGACTGAAAATTTGTATTTATTTATTTTCTTAAAACAAGACATAACAATCTACTAAATTTAGTAATGGTGGAATATTCTGTTGTTTAATAAGAGCTAGATTGATAATCTCTACACTAATCTTGAATTTAGTATCCAGTATATGCAAATTTATTTTGCTGGTCTTATTTAGGGCTTGACTGGTTTAACCGCAGCGGCTGCGGTTGCGGTTGCGGGAATTTGCGGAAACGGACGGTTGCGGTTTTAAGCATTATTAAGCAATTCATACGACTGGTACTGCGGTTAAAAACTGATGCGTTTGCGGGAGAATT